>JAMZEH010000023.1:24907500-24990000 GCA_024699665.1 Ostrea denselamellosa
CAGAAACCTCGCAAGACTATTCAAGGCTGAGATCGTGTCTTAAAAAAGAAAAGAAAAAAAGATGGAACAGCGACATCATGCATTTAATTGATGTAGCGATGTAACTAAGCATGCGCAGTTAGATCATGCAATTTAGCAGTTGGTCAATGCGAAAATATGAGAACCCTTACCATCCTGGGTCAGATATTTTCTATGCACTTAATTGAGAACATTAATAGTGGCAGAAGGAACATCATTTGAGAACCACCGATTCTGGTGTAGGCCAGGGGACCGTCTTGAGACCGGTTTTGTTTCTCTGTCATATTTGCGACCTACCAGAATCTGTGTCCTGTTAGGTTATTTGCTGATTACTGTTATTTTATTGACCTGTACAGTCACTCCCAAGAGGTCAACAACTGCGATGAAGTGTAGTATGACAAGCACGCCAGTGATAACAAAGAAAGCGACTGTTTTGCGTGGAAAATGTTTAACAGTTGTAAGCTATAGGAAATTAAAAGACGAATGGTTTTAGTCAAACCCTGCGAGTGATCTTGCATGTAGCATTTTACGGAATGCCAAATCAACATATATTCAATTT
This sequence comes from Ostrea denselamellosa, assembly GCA_024699665.1. Lineage (NCBI taxonomy): Eukaryota > Metazoa > Mollusca > Bivalvia > Ostreida > Ostreidae > Ostrea > Ostrea denselamellosa. The sequence goes on from JAMZEH010000023.1 coordinate 24,908,078, forward strand.
GTTTTTTTTTAATTAATAATAAGCCGCCCGCGTGGCGCAGTGGTTAGAGCGTCGGGGGTTCGAATCCCACTGTGGGACGTGGGTGCCGGTCTTTCGGATGAGACCGTATAAACCGTGTCGCAGTAGGTGTGGCACGATAAAGATCCCTCCCTGCTCAAAGGCCCTGAGTGCCGAGTATAGGCCTAAATTTGCCTTTGTAATGGTGACAGCCGCCGGATAGCTGAAAAATTGCTCAGGCGGCTATAAACAAACAAACAAAATAATTAATATATCTTACTATCATCCAAGCCATATTGGCATTTTCATTAAACCATTTAACGTTATGTGTATATTTTAGATTTTTTATGTGTATATTTTAGATTTTGGAAGCACTTTTATTTCTGTTTTCAATGTGGTTGTTTGTGAGTTTTCAAGGCACTCTTACACAGGGAACGTTCATTGCTTTCAACAAAAATGAACTGAACATAGGTGTCTTTGATTGATTGTTGTTTTCCGTCACACTCAACAATTTTTCAGTTATCTGAGTCATCCTCAAGACTCTGCCTGCTGCGTTTAAATTCCGCCAACCACGTTTTTACTGTAGCATATGAAGGGGCATCTTTCCCCAGTGTTGCTACCATATCAGTATGGATATCCTTAGGTGCTAAACCTTTCTTATGCAAATATTGGATCACTGCTCTTTCACCGATTTTGTTCATTTTGCAAATGTCGCTTGCCTTGTTTACTTCAGAGTGCTTCCTCGTTGATATAAACGGACCAAATGACACCTGTCTTTTGATACAATATGAAGAATTAATTCACAGGATGTAATATTGCAACAACTACAGTGTCTGTCAATTGACTGGAAGATTAAAAGTTTCACAGTTAAGAATCTTTACCATTATTTGAATCATCTGGGAAAAGTAGAACTGATTTACATTACTAAGTTCAAAATGTTCATATTTATGTCAGCGTTTTTTCGAAGGGGAGGCCATAATTTGAACTTCATCGTTAGACTGGTAGCCTATTCCGCGAAACACTAATGGCGGGCGGGATAATCCTCTTTAATGTAGTCATGTTAATTTCCTCCCAATTCAAGTCTTCATACCAACATCAAAGAAAATACTTGTGCATCAGGAAAAACGCACTTCAAATCAACTTCCTTATTAAATGAGATGCATATAACATTCAGAGAGCAAGAGTATTGTATCTGTGATCACCGAAGCCGTTACTGGGGAGGTTCATGGAAAGACCTGTTGAAATACAAATGAAAGATCAAAAGAACTTTATCCGCGATCACCGAAACCGTCACTGGGGAGGTTCTTGGAACGTCCGGTATTCAAAATCCCACATGTGTCAGTCCAAATCATCGCGTTTTACCAAAACTCAAGCACTTCTCCATCTTACATTTAATGGGCCAGGTTGTCATGGAAATATTACACAACAACACTCTGTTTTCAAAATACACAGTGATACCACTCGTCATTGTATGATCGTGCTCATCCCCAATCGTACACACCTAATTACATCGACCTTTAATTAGAGTTACTAGTCACAAAGAGGGCGATATCGTCTCTGATTTAGAAAGTAATGAGATGTATCAATCATGATTCTTTTTCTTTCTTTCCCCGGTTTTTTTTTTGCGCAATAGACTGCAGGTTATACAATGGACTGCGGTTGACACAATGGCTGACACACTATCAACTCCACGATTTTGGAGAGATACTGTTTGCTGTGCTCTTATAAGGGAATCTTGGAGATAAAATTCAACCATTGTATATTCTATAAAAGTAACGTCGCGAACTGGTAATAGTGGATATCTGCTAGTAGCTTGTAAAATAATACATGATTTGTTTCTTTGAAAAAATTGAAATAAGAGTGTTTGAATAGCATGTAAATATAACAAAACATTTTCCAGTAGGTTCAAGCAGTTTAGGAACGGGTTATCGATATTTCTAACCTGTTAAAACGCGTTTTCTAAATCATGATAATATTGGTTTCTATAACAAGACATGCAGGCCGTGAGAAAGTTTTTTTTTTTACTTAAAAACAAAAGGAACAGAACGAAACCACCGCAGTTTGATTGTGTCCTTGATCCTATCTTATGCCGCAGGACCTGCATGATGCAGCCGCCATACCTGACTAAAAATCGGCCACTTGCAATCATTTGTTTGTTTATTCAGAAAACCAACTTGTCATTAACAAAATACAATGCAAATCAACAAAATTTGACAAATACATGAACATGTCTAACTATTTCTAATAAATTAATTACTTTCTCTTAAACGTCAAACATTCCTCAAATTTCGAAATTCTTTCACATTATCGGTGCTTAGTTTTTTGTTTGTTTGTTTGTTTGTTTATAGCCGCCTGAGCAATTTTTCAGCTATCCGGCGGCTGTCACCATTACCGGTGACAGGGCTGCAAATTTAGGCCTATGCTCGGCACTCAGGGCCTTTGAGCAGGGAGGGATCTTTATCGTGCCACACCTACTGCGACACGGGACCTCGGTATATACGGTCTCATCCGAAAGACCGGCACCCACGTCCCACAGTGGGATTCGAACCCCCGACTCAAGGATCATCAAATCTTTGAGCCCGACGCTCTAACCACTGCGCCACGCGGGCGGCATCGGTGCTTAATAAATGTATAAGTTTGAAAGTTAAGGGTCTGAACAAGTCATTTTTTTTTTAATTAATTGGTTTCTCAAATCTGAATATAGAGAACACTTCAAAAGAAATTCCAGTGCGTGCATACCCGGACAGATTTTGTTTATTCACGTGCCTACCTCCTTCCATTTATAAAAAGTGTGAAGATATTCTTAGCTTACGAATATTTTTTTTTGTTCTATAGAAAGTTTCTTTATTAAATTAAATAAAACTGAAGTGGAAAACTGTCATTAGAAATTTACAGACGTAACATTTTAAAGTTTCCCTTATTTCTTTTTTTTTTTTTTTTTAAATTATCTCTGAAAGAGGCACTACCGCTCATTTTCCTACAAAATCGTAAAGAGCTTTCTCTAATTTTGTTGCGTAGTTGAATGTATAATCTTTGCAAATATTACACATTTTTAAAGTAGAAAATTCTCGTTTAAATGCAAAAATTAATAGTTTTTGAAGCCCCCCTGTTTTTAACAACATTGAGATTTCCTCTTTCGATCTTTGGTCGCATGCGCACGGAAGGTAAATAATCCAGTGAGAGTTAGCGTACAATGACTAAACCCAGAATTTTGACAGATTATCCGAGAAAAAAGGTTAAAATAGAACGAGATACAACATATACGCACACTAGAATTTACGTGGGGATATTACTATGACCCTCTAGCTACGACACACACATGCAGGGCTTTAAAAGGAAATGCTATTTTTTTTTTACACAACACGTGCGTTATTACAATGAATCACGTGATGTAAAATGTCCGAGTCAGAACGAAGAAACCATTGAATTCCGGATGATCTTTAAAGCGCGTTTGAGAGCAAATTAATGCATCCCTAATGTTCAAATTTTTCAGTATTGTTATGATTTTTATTATTTTATCGATACGTGTTTTAAAAAGCACTCGATTGAAATGTGCAAAATGAGCTGTAATGCCTCTTTAATCTAGAGCTAAATTCTTTCAAAATATTTATTTCATTTAAACCATTTTATATTTCTCATACACAGGAAAACCCATTTGTTGTGATAAATTCTTAATATCTGCAGCCCTGTTTCTACATTCATTATGTGATAACAACATATTCTTGTATTTTTCTTTCAAAATAAAGTAAATAATTATTGCCGTGATAAGTGCTATGATACGTACAATATTTTGTATCATTTAATACGAAAAATCACCTGGTCATCAGACCTATATATCATTGTGATAAAGAAATAATAACAATACAAATACAATAATTAATAAATTTACACACACACACACACACACACACACACACACACACACACACAGATATACATACATATATATATATATATATATATAGACACACACATATACACACACACACACGGACACACACATATATATACACAGACACACACACACACACACACACACACACACACACACATATATATATATTATATATATATATATACAAAGACACACACACATATAGCGTTTTCTGTACATCAAACTCAAATACTGTGAATATAAGCTGAATGTATAAATTTGGCGGTTTGTCAAAGGAAATTCGTTTATAGAAAAATGATACAATCTAAATTTGACATTGATAATGTGGGGTTACAACCAATGCTAGTAAAAAGTTATGTTTTGTATAATATTATATTTCTCCCCCTACTTACAAGATAAATTACCGGTATGTCAACATGCGAGAAAAGTATGAAAACTTGTCTCATTGTTACGAGGGTTTTCCTTTGATGACAGCAATACTTTTATTTCTGATACACCACATTGCTCCAACAGTGTGTTCTATCTCAAATTAAATTCATCCAACCTCTTTTATCCGTTCACTAAAAAATGTTAATCCATGCCCTCAGAGAGAGAGAGAGAGAGAGAGAGAGAGAGAGAGAGAGAGAGAGAGGTGTTAAATATAATAAAGAAAGAACTGATGAAAGTAAAGACTAAATAAGAATGCGCGAATTTGTGAACGTAGAGACAATCGACTTTATACTTGAATAATATATTAAATACACTTTTCTAAATTCCTCTTCTATTCAAATGCATAGCCACCTTTCATTTTAAGATTAATACCTTCATACATTTTCACGATACTCGATAAAGTAATGCTCCATTTCGACATGATGACTGTGAACAGTTCACGTGCTATCCGTGTATAGAGCTTGACATCACCACTTACTGATTTTCGTGTCTTCTAATTATAGAATACATCGCTATGCGAGGGTTATAGTGCAAAGGTTCTCATTGGTTTTCCTGACTTCTAATTATAGTGGGAAGACACCTCAATCCCAAAAATCAGTAACCAATCGATGAGGTGGCACTCCTGCACATACAAATTCTTATTGAATTTCTTTAAAAAAAATATTTTAAAGGTTTGCGTGAATGAACTTCTTATAAACACTTTATTACAGACGTAAATTCTATAGAATGACAAGCGATACAGAAGTTTAGAGGCTGACTAAATGATTGATTGTTGTTTTCCGCCACAATCAGTAATTTTTCAGTTATCTGGTGGCGTCCAGTTTTTCTTGGTGGAGGAGAGAACCCAAATACAATATATTCGGGGAGAGACCACCGACCTTCCGAAAGTAAACTGGCAAACTTTCTCACATATATCGGCGCGAGCGAGAATCGAACCCGCGCCGACTAGAGGTGAGAGGGCTTGGTGATTTTGAGAGCGATGCTCTAACCACTTGGCCACGGAGGCCCCTAGGCTGACTCAAAATTCATATGCCATTGTTTGAATTTTGACGGATATATTGCATCATTTTTCAACATAATCCTCTTCAGTATCTATACACTTTTGCCAGCGATGTTTAAGGGCCTCTATGTCGCTTTTAAAGAAGTCCTTTTCTTGACCGTTCAGAAAGTCCTTCACTGCATGTATGATGTACCAGAAATTTTCAGGTTGGAAATAGATGAAAATCGGATGGAGAGAGATCAAGCAAATAAGGCTGATGCTCGATCCACAGGCGCGCAACGTTTTAAATATCTGTAATAAAAAATGTCTTCCTGTAAACCAACTATTTACCTTGTGAATGGTTTGTTCAAACGAAGACAATTCTTTTTTTTTAAAATAATAATTATTTAAAACGTCGAGCGCCTGTGGCTCAATCAATTGAAAGCCACAATCGTTATTAGCAGCCATGGCAATGACAGACTTGTGAACAGGGCCATTATCCTGGTGGAACAACACACTTTACTGAATTTTCCGCGGCGCTTGAGTCTGACATTTTCCCGTAACTGCCTCAGAAGTGATGCATACTGTGTGCCATTAATTGTTTGTCCCTTTCAGAAATAATCACCCATCAGAATATCAGCATCAGCATCCCAGAAAACCGAGGCCATAACTTTTCCAACTGAAGGAACAGTCTTTACCTTCTTTGGTGGGGGTGAACCAGGGTGCTTCCATTGGTTAGACTGTTGTTTGGCCTCTGGAGTAAAATGATGCCTTTACGTTTCATCCATAGTACCAAATGTGTCAAAAAAGTTAACAGGATCTTCCTCTAAAAGGTTTAGATCAGCACTCAACAAGGTGCGCCTGGTGATCAACAGTCAGAAGTCTTGGTACCCAACGGACTGAAAGTTTTCTAATTGGAAGATTCTCTGTTAGAATGGAATGTAATCTTTCCTGTGAAATGCCAACTGTACTGGCTATATATCTTTCTGTAACTCGCCTGTCAGTCATAATAACATCATGAACTTTGTTGACCATATTTCTAGAGTGACATGCCTTCCAGGACGAGGAACCCCGTGGGGATCCGGGTTAGAAAATAGGTCCATAGTACCCCTTGCTTGTCGTAAGAGGCGACTAAATGGGCGGTCCTTCGGATGAGACCGCAAAAACAGGTCCCGTGTCACAGTAGGTGTGGCACGTTGAAGATCCTTCCCTGGTCAAAGGCCATAAGCGCCGAGCATAGGCCTAAATTTTGCAGCCCTTCACCGGCAATGGTGACGTCTCCATATGAGTGAAAGATTCTTGAGCGGGACGTTACACAACATATAATCAATCAATCAATCAATCCAGGACGAGGGTCATCCTCAATGTTATACCTACTCTAAATTCCGCCACCCACCTTTTTTCCTGTAGCATATGAAGAGGCATCTTTTCCTAGTGTTGCTACGATATTGCTAGATATCCTTAGGTGCTACACCTTTCTTTTGCAAATATTGGACCACTGCTATTTCAACGATTTTGCAAAAGTTGCTTGCCTTGTGTATTTCAGTGTGCTACCCCGTTGATATAAACTGACCAATTGGCAACAGTCTTCGGGTACACGGCATTGAAGAGTCAGGGAATAGCAGGACTGAAAAGGACATCGATGCTAACCTCCTTCAATTCAAGGCTCACAACATATCAGTCAGCTCTCATATATTATACAGGTTCCTATTTCAATGAACACGACAATATCAAGAATGATTTACAAATTCCACCTCCCAGAATTTCCTGAACGCGCAAGCACATTTGAAGTTCATCCCACCAAAATATTCAGCCTACGGTCGGTCGCGGTAGCTCAGTGGTTAGAGCGTTCGCTTCGTAACCGTGAGGTCGTGAGTTCGAGCCCCGCTCGTGCCATGGCCGCGTCAAACCTAAGACGTGAAAAAGGTAATGATTGCTCCTTTCGGATATGACCTTAAAAACGGAGATCCCATGTCGTGGCAGGCGTTGGTACGTTAAAGAACCCTCACTGCTTCGGCCCTGAGCGCTAAGCATAGGTCTAAATTTGTGGTACTTCACCTACAGCTGGTGAGGTCTCAATATGAGTGAAAAATTCTCAACGGGACGTAAAACAAACAAATAGCCAATCAATCAATCAGCCTACGGGCTGACTAGGGAACTTCGAATTGATACTTTTTGTGGCCATCCAATGAAAACTCGAGTCACTTTCGACTTGCTCTTGCAATCGGTGCGTCGCTGGGTCTTTTCCGTCAAGTTGAGTTTAAAACGGAAAGGACCGAACAATGTTCCGATGATGACGTAAACAAAGTCAGGCAGGTAAATGAAACATGACGAGATTTGCATCGCTAGAAGACATGCAATCTGAGCAGCATCTCGAAGATAAAGGTGCAGAGAAGGGACTCTCTCCTGATTCTGAATTTTGGAGTAGAACTTTGACAATAAACAATTAATCAAATGTTACTATTAATTATAATTTAAATTTTAAGAGAAGCAGCTAAAATCAACTCATCACCAATCATGTTGAAAGTTTCATATGAAACAAAGGTGAAATTTGAAAACAATATTAAGAAATATAAATGTTTAATACATTGACATATACGATCGAAGAATTCATGCGCCATTTATACACGATATAATCCATTAATCCATAAAACACACAAGTAATTATATATATATATATATATATATATATATATATATATATATATATATATATATGCCCCATGAGGATCCGGGTTGTTAGAAGAGATCCTCAGTACCCCTTGCTTGTCGTAAGAGGCGACTAAATGGGGCGGTCCTTCGGATGAGACCGCAAAAACCTCAGGTGTGGCACGTTAAAGATCCCTCCCTGGTCAACGGCCCTGAGAGCCGAGAATAGGCCTAAATTTTGCAGTCCTTTATCGGCATTGGTGACATCTCCATATGGGTGAAAAATTCTCAAGCGGGACCTTAAACAATATATAATCAATCAATTATATATATATATATATATATATATATATATATATATATATATATATATATATATATACCAACTTTTGAAACTTGTGATTCATATTATTAAACTGCGTAACACGAAATCTTTAGAAAATTTTTATATTTCTGTATCTTTATTGAATATTGCACATCATGAACACAGCCCACTCCTCAACCTGTTTTACAGAATGCATAGTGAATTTGATCCGCGGTCCTGTTTGTCAAGGTAAACAACATTAAGATTGTAAACATGCAGGGCACATTTATTAGTGTGTCTGTTGTGTAGATAGACAAACCATTACAGGAGCGCCGATATTTATAGGATTGCTGGAAGCAGGTAATTTATAGGAAGGTGTTTTATTTTTTTATTTTGTAAAACGGAAACTTAAAAGAAATAGTACTCTTTCTGGATCCTTGTTTGAAAGTAAACTTTACCTTTTACAAAAATTATCCGAATAAGAAATAATTATGTAGCCGCTCCATACTCTTTATCAGGTAAGCGTGATCTAGAGGAGATGCTTATCAAAGAATGTTGTAAATTTCGGAAGCAACTTCAACTTGTAATACTCGAAGGAAAATATTTTCAATAATAAATTTGAAAGCACTTGGCCTATATTCGTTCACCACTGTCTGTGACCCAGATATCTCTACGTTTATTTGGTTTGCGGAATGTTTAAATACAAGTTTTTGATGCATGTAGTACATTTATGAAACTTCGATCAAAATGGGGAAGAATTATTAAATTGTGGGGAACTAATATGACAGATTTTTCCTTCCTGGGGCATCAGTAGAACAAATTAACTACGTTTTTAGAAATTAAAAGGACTTCGTTTTCACAAAGTGGACACATATTTTTTATCACAAGACTCAAATATGGACATAAGTGTTTTTTGTTTTTTATTCATAAAACTTTTGAAATTGTAATAAATACAAGTAGACGAACGGAAGTTTTTTTTTTTGGGGGGGGGGGGTGTTTTGTTTTGTTTTGACATTGATGAACAAAATTAAGAAAGTTAGCCGAGACCTCCGAAGTGGAGCTACTATCAAAAGTAACTTTTCCATAGGTAACGATTTACAACACTATAGATAATTATAGATAATTTTCACTGTCAAGAATTTTCTCAGAAATTATAGATACGTAACTGAGCGGCCGATCTATCCGTGATTGTGTTTGATAGTGCTTATTGGGAAATGAGGTTTTTTTTTTTTTGTTTGTTTCAGTAGAGTCATTCCTTATTAATAACCTCTTTAAAAGTTCTAAATAAAAGACTTTATTTTTTGTTTTGTTTTAGATATATAAGGAATTGATTACATTGATACGTGTCATTTTTATCCATCATTATTCAGCGAGGTAGTATTGATTTACATCATTATGAGAAATCTTTGCATGGTATTTGACACATACAATACATTTATAAAGAAAATTATATATATATATATATATATATATATATATATATATATATATATATATGTATATATATATATATATATATATAGATAGATAGATAGATAGATAGATAGAGAGAGAGAGAGAGAGAGAGAGAGAGAGAGAGAGAGAGGTGACACACACACAGGGGGAAGGGTGACACAGATCCGTAGTATTAACATGACTGTATGTTAAAGTGGTCACATTTCTGGGGCACGTTTGGCTTTTGCAGTCCTAACTCAAAATCTAATAATATTCATGTTTGCTTCATTTACATACCATAACACTTCACAATTTCAAAATTCAATTTGGTCTTAAATGCAATTTGCCATACAAGCACCCCAGATAGACCTGAAACCTGAATAAAACCCCATGAAAAGTGCAGAATCTCCTGATAATGAATGTTCATGTATTTAAAATTTACTTTCTCTTGCTTTCATTTAGTGAAGAAATGTATTAATCACACCTGTATTTCTGAACACTTATATCTATTTTTGATTATTTTTTCTTCAAATAATGTGTTTATTATAATGCACTTCTTAAAACTTCCATATAGTGTATTAACATGTTGGACTGATAATTCTGACATACCCTCATGATTTTCGAAAGTCATGATTAATTCATATTTATAAAGTAAGTTCTTAAAATTGTTTCGTCTAGCGTACGAATTGATACTTTGCATCAAAATCTATCTTGTTATAAGATGTAACTATACAAACAAGATATTGTGTGCGTGTATTCTACATTAACTTTGTTTTGATGTCACCCTCCAGCCATGGTGATGACTAGATTAAATTTGGAGTGCCCACGGGACTACCCCCACAAACATAATTCAATAACAGAGCGACGACCTACATTTGTATTGGGTACGGTTAACTCACTATTGCAGAGATGTTATAGATAGACTCTTCTTTTTTTTGGGGGGGGGGGGGGGTCGTTCAAGCACATGCGATGTCGTTCAAACATTTATAAACGCGTAGTAGCTGTTGTGTAGTATTGAAAGTAATCAACAGTTTTGTCAGATGAAACGAATATGTAATTGTATGTATTCTGTGTGGAGAATTTCTTAGAAATTAGACCCACCCCCCCTTCTCGCTCCTCCTCTCCCTTCACACAAGAAGCAAATATTAGTACAAAATCAAGGTCAAACATGAGAAATATATAGATAACATAATAAGTAAATAATTGTTTATGTGTCAGTTTCGCTACCGATTTCTGGCATTATTTTGGAACTTATGCATGGTAATTAAAGAAAAGGTTACCTCTTTATCTTTTAAAATCCTGTATCAATTATTATAATAATGTTTAAAGAAAACAGTAAAATGTTTCTATAAATATGTAAGCATATACCGATTCATGATTTTATTTTTCAGGGATAAGATTTTACCTTGTTACACGTTTTGAATTGTAGTATGAAAGTAGAGCGCCCGCATGATACTTACTTACAACACACTCATCCAATAATAAACACTCTACGTCATCGACCAATCAACGTTCCGATTATTTTTAAATCTTCCTTGACATGTTAAAATACACTTCGTCTTCTTTAGGAAGTACTTGTATATAGTATAAATGCGACATGATTGTTGAAAGTTTAGTTTGTGTTGACAGGACGAGAGGGAAGACGAAGATATGTCAGCTAAATATAAGCAACATGAACAACTGTTGAACGTTCTAGTTAGTTAGGGTAAGTTACTTTTCTACGTACCGCTTGGCAAAATTTTCAAATATCCTCAATTACATTTTGTGCTTTAATTTTTTTTTTTAAATATTAAAATGAATTTGTGACAGAAATTTTTTTTCTCTCTCCAGATGAGTTTTAGAACAATGAATAGTGAACATTTTGGATTTTGATCTGATAAATATTATGAGGAGAAAAATACTTACTTTGCTTATGCACTTTCTCATTCAATAGCTAAAAACTGCCGACTTTGCAAATATCTGAACTACGAGATATTTTTGAAAATCAGCAAAGCTTATATTGGCCTTGATTAGTGGAGTTTGAAGTGTAAATAAGCACCCTCAATGTATGAAAACTCTCATAATGTACCGCTTTAATCCACAGGATTTTTCCGCCTCGTGTTGAAGCAGGATGAAATCGGAAATGTTCATGTGTTTGACGTTGGCGCTGCTCGGCTTGCTGTGCCCCCAAAGAGCCCAAGGTCGATCCCGGCGGGCAAAAACTTCGGTCTGTGTGCCCGGCTCTAATACCTTCTACCATTCTCAAGCCGGCGAATGTCTACAGTGTGACAAATGCAACAGGGGCTACTCACTCATTTCTGTGCAGGTACAAATGGGATCAAGAGCGGACGGTTTAGATTCGAAATACTTAAAAGCACATATCACAAAGTTATAGATCTAACTCATAATATGAAATATTTCCTTCATCTGTAAAAAGAAAAAAAATATTCAAAGTTTAAAATGAATTCAAAGACATATTTTTATACAATCTAACGTTTGAACCAGATCTTAAGGCAATGAAAAAAAAAAAGAAAAGAATAAAAACGACAAAACAACAACAATAAACAAACAAAAAAACCCCCAAAAAACAAAAACCAAAAAAAAAAAAAAAAACAAAACAAAAAAAACAACAACCCAAAAACAAAAACAAAAAACCCCCCAAGAAACTAAGCATTTATTACAAATTCAAAAATATTTGATTTTGTCTGCCCTTAATGATTTTATATTTAGATTTATTTTCTCTCTCTTATTTTCATACTATGAACTTGTATAGCGTGTATCGCTGACCAGAAATAATATACGTCTGTGTGCTATATACTGTCCTCGTGTGTCATATGTTGTAAATGATTTTGAGGGAATAAGTGAACTTATTGGTAATTTATATATTTACCCGCACTTACAGGAACACAGTCTAAGAATGGACCCCGTACATGGAGCCACGAATTGTTCACCCTGTAGAAAGTGTCTTCCGGGAACATACAACGACAGACGATCTTTTGACGTGACCTGTAGAACTTGTAGAAACTGTAGCTCTCTTGGAAGAGTGGAAGAGAGCCCATGCACAGACCAAACCAACGCTGTCTGTGGGGATGTCATAGAGTAGGTATACACTGGAAGATTCTCGCTGTCTGTGGGAATGTTATAGAGAAAATATACACAGGGAAGATTCTCGCTGTATGTGGGAATATTATAGAGAAAATATACACAGGGAAGATTCTCGCTGTCTGTGGGAATGTTATAGAGAAAATATACACAGGGAAGATTCTCGCTGTATGTGGGGATGTCATAGAGTAGATATACACTGGAAGATTCTCGCTGTCTGTGGGGATGTTATAGAGAAAATATACACAGGAAGATTCTCATACTATGTGTACGATATCTACAGGAGTTCATTTCTCTTACGAAACTGTAAAATCTCTTTCAGAATCTCAAATACGAATGAACTTAAAGCTTCAGCAAACGAGCCAAAAGATGATACTTTTCAAGGTGAGGAGAATATTTTGTAATAAAACCATGTCTGATTTCATAGCAATGACCCGTACCTTCACTTACGAAAGTCTGTGAAAGTGCAAATAAGTAGCTTGTTCTTTTGTCATATCTCATTAGTACACGATTCTGACAGTTGTGTTTTCTTACAGGTCCGTCATCACCCACCGTATTACTCGTCATTGTAATGAGTCTCTTGGCTTCATTGGTCCTTTTCATCACCGCCTATGTTTTCATTCGTCGTGCTCAGAAACAATCTGCCATTAGTCAATACAGTAAGATACATTTGAATATGATTATGCAGTTCACCAATATATTGTCTCGGGTTTTATGACATCATTTGGTCTGTTTGTAAATATGTATATAGTCAGTTGAAAAGTCCATTTGAACTCGGAAGCATTGTTAAATGTATACAAGTGCCGACTCTAAAATCTTTTTATCTATTTACTTACTTAGTATCAACGAAAGTCGACAAGACAAAGGAACAAGATAGGCTTTTGTGTCTGAATAAGTAAGTGATTGAAATATAAGAATTCGAAATCAATTGTTGTGACTAAAACAATATAGATATTTTGAAGTTTCTTATTAGGAAGGGATTAAATATTGCAAGATGAATCGTAGGCGATGCTAGTGTGATGGATATGCGAGTACTTGTTTATAAAAAGAGAGGAGTTTGTTCGCAGGTTTAGAAATAGTCATTATTTTGTTTTACAATTTCAAGTTCTCAGGCAAACGTTACTGCAAAATCCCAACCCACTGGGTCAGAAACCATAAACATACCTCTAACTGAAAATGAAGAAACTCGACCGAAAGAAAAAGTACATACTAAGAGACTTATGCAGGAAACTACAAGAAACGAATCGGACACAGAAAGGAGCAGAGCATCATCAACGAATCAAATTTCAGAGTCTACAACTGTAAAGACACTGAAACCGTCCAGAAGTAGATCATGGAGCACACATCCTTCAGAGCTGCAGGCAGAGAACCAGTTCACGCAGTTTACCATTGGTTACACGAATCTCGCTCTATCTCGCTCCATCACGTGTTCAGACTCAGACCAAAGTTCAGAACGAAATCTAGAAAACGAGTCCATGCAAATGCTATCAGAGTTCTCGTATGTTCTAGATTAATGTGTTTATACTCAGAAATTCAATGTGCGTGCTTGTGACAATTTATAATTTATAGGATGATAGATGAAACTATCTCTCTCTCTCTCTCTCTGTATGTGTGTAAATTGAGAGAGAGAGAATTTACGTTTTATATATATATATATATATATATATATATATATATATATATATATATATATAAATCAGTGTGTGTGTGTGTGTGTGTGTGTGTAAAGTGAGAGGGAGAGAGCACTGAAAGTCGATAACCATTATCAGTCTATATCGATTACTGTTGTTGTTTTAGCATAGTCAGAGTGCATGACTGGCCGTTTTCCATGTCTGCTTATAATATCAGTTGAAAATAAAACTATACTATTGGAAAACTTTATCTTCCATTCTAGCTAATCAGTATGTTCCAGGAAGGCTTAAACGTGTGTGGGATATAGAGGATATTTTAAATGTTTCGTTACGTAAGAGGTAGATAGATATATCATACTGGGGAAAAAAGGTATATAGGTATTGATTACCTTTAAAGTTTATCTTGAATTAAACTCTGTGTCAGGGTCAACCAATGAAATAAGAGATTGGTACCGGGTAACCAATCAGCGTGTTCGTTTCTCCTTGGTGTACTTGCTGTCAAGTTAAGAGACGGAAGTACTTTACGGTACAAATGAATGAAACGCTTTTTACAGTTTAAACATATTTCATTGCATAAATCTCAAAGAGACCACTCACGTGACGTGAATCGTAGATTATGTAGTGTGAAATCTAATAATAGCAATATGACGCAGTTTTTCGTTATGAATTACCTATTTTATGAAACAGGTAAAGGATGTAATATACCAAATTTCTTAATCTGGGATTATTCATGGTAATCTGACTCTTGGAATAGTTAATTATTTATGACCTGAAATCGTAAATAAATATTTCACAATAAAAATGAATCATAAACTTCAATTGTAAATATTATATTTCTGAATGTGTAATTCCCTTCTCAATGCCCGGATGTGGGTTCACCACTTTTCATTTTGGCTTGAAATACATTTCCATCGTATACACCTCATTATGAACATTCAGTAAAGACAAGCCAGTGACCTATTTTAATTGAAGAAAAAAACCATTCCCCTGAAATAAAGTTATTGGTATACAGTCACCCTTACAATATCAAGCACCCACTCTAATTAAAACCCACATACTAGGTACTCCTGCCCGTGAGGATCCGGTTTAGAATAGGTCCTCAGTACCCCATTCGTGTCGTAAGAGGCGACTAAATTGGGCAATTCTTCGGATGAGACCGCAAAAAACCGAGGTCCCGTGTCACAGCAGGTGTGACACATTAAAGATCCCTCGATGCTCAAAAGCCGTTAGCGCCGAGCATAGGCCTAAATTTTGCAGCCCTTCACCGGCAATGGTGATGTCTCCATATGAGTGAAAAATTCTCGACAGGGACGTTAAACAATATACAATCAATCAATACAACCTGGTACTCGCTTAGTAATATTTAAAATCAATTTTTAATTACACCGTGGGAAATACAAGCAGCATCTCCAGCAGGAAAGAATAAAAGCCCCAGCTTCGCCATCAATAGAATAAAAGCCCCAGCTTCGCCATCAATAGAATAAAAGCCCCAGCCTCGCCATCAATAGAATAAAAGCCCCAGCCTCGCCATCAGTAGACTAATAGCCCCAGCCTCGCCATCAGTAGACTAATAGCCCCAGCCTCGCCATCAGTAGACTAATAGCCCCAGCCTCGCCATCAATAGAATAAAAGCCCCAGCCTCGCCATCAGTAGACTAATAGCCCCAGCCTCGCCATCAGTAGACTAATAGCCCCAGCCTCGCCATCAGTAGACTAATAGCCCCAGCCTCGCCATCAGTAGACTAATAGCCCCAGCCTCGCCATCAATAGACTAATAGCCCCAGCCTCGCCGTCAATAGACTAAAACCTCAGCCTCGCCATCGTTTTTCAGACACCATATTTTGGGAAATCAGTTGCTTACACATTAATTTGATGGTGCCCCCACCTCTCAAAACTTTCACGCTTTCTTTAAGAATGAATTCGATTATTTGAACAAGCTACTCTATCACATCTGTATCCATAATTCAACTAGTTTTGAGGCTGGTACTTTCCTACTTAAACCTACGGTTAAAGAACTTCAAATAGTGGTTGGATGTCATTTTATTTTTCGAATCGTTAGGCGCTCACCGCAAGACCTACCATTGTTTAGATACATGAAACTATATATAAAGAAAAAAAGAAAAAGAAAAGGGGAGTGGACAGTATGTAACTTGAGCAACAAGAATACAACATTCAGTTTTGTATTAAAACGGCATTCAACTCGTCAATCAGCTAGACATCGTCAAAAAGAATTTTTTATTCTAGATGAGGAAGTAAGAGAACTGCCGTCAAGAATCTTAAAATGTATTGAGGTGTAAGAAAGCAACACTCAAGCAACTGCAGCCTTTGATAGGGGCATTGCCTTTTGTGGTTGAAATATTACCGGCAAGTGAATATTTTTGGCGTAAGATCTATGGGGCTGTTAGAGGGTGTGTGTGTGTGTGTGTGTGTGTGTGTGTGTGTGAAAAATCACTTTGCCTCATTAGAATAACAAAGAAGATTAAATGAGGAAAATGTTACAAGTTAACGTAGGAGTAATGTGAATGTAGTAATACTTTTCCCTTGATACACAAAGATGGACGTCTTTCACACAAAAAACCAAATATCACCATGTCTCGTTGATTCACCTTGCGTCAACAAACAACTAGATCTATGTCATACTCGCACAAATCGTTACCCTCTTCCTTTAACAGTTGTGAATATGTTATTAGAGGAAGCCTAAGCTAGTCCATACATGATTTTTTTTTTCACTTCAGAATTCAGATTGAATTATGCAATTAGATAGATTGCCTATTACAGGCTCTTTAAACTTCCGCCGGTTACGCATGATAATCCTTCTGAATCACATCGGCAGTTTACTGACAAAGGAATGGACGATACCATCAACAAAATGCCTGGTTCTCAGAAAGTTCGGCCTTGTATTCCATCATATTTTGTCACATTCAATCAATATTTAAAATGTGAAATCAATTATGATATATCATATAATGCTCGGCTAGTTAATTCTAAAATGTTCAAGACTTTCACTTTATTTTGGCGCAAGTTACGCTGTGATTGATTGATTGATTGTTTATTGTTTTACGCCACACTCAACAATTTTTCAGTTATCTTGTAGCGTCCAGTTTTTGTTGGTGGAGGAGAGAACCCAGATACAATGTACCCGGGAAGAGACCACCGACCTTCCGAAAGTAAACTGGCAAACTTTCTCACATATATCGGCGCGAGCGAGAATCGAACCCGCGCCGACTAGAGATGAGAGGCCTTGTGATTTTGAGCGCAATGTTCCAACCACTCGGCCATGGAGGCCCCAGTTACGCTGTGCGTTTTGATTAAATTAAATATTGTGATTCAGGTAAATAATTATAATCATGAAACTGGTGTACAAAAGTTCATCGATGAAAAGGCTAAGGTATAGAACAGTACTCAAATGTCGTAATTCTTATAGAAAATACAAATCAGAGATGGACAAACTCGGACCCCTGAACATACCAGAGGTAGGATCAGGTGCCTTGGAGGAGTAAACATCCCCTGTCGATCGGTCACACCCACCATGAGCCCTATATCTTGACCAGGTAAACGGAGTAATCCGTAGTCAGAATCAGTGTGCCAAGAACGGCCTTACATGAAATTTTGTATATACATTTTGCATTTAGCAAATTTTGTTTTGCAGTTTTGGAGGACGTGTGTATATTAAAAGTGTCATCTTGACTCTCGGTGGATGGAATATTTTGCGTAGAATGCAGTCTTCGGAGACATTTCTGTCTTCAAAATATTCGGATCCAGTAGGATTTTAATAATAAGTTTAAGTTGACATATTATTGTGATTGGCACATACATTTGTTTTTTTGCATATTGATATAAAATGACATTACAAACACTCGAAACCTGATGTAGACTTAATTCTTGTCTTTATTTAGAAGCTGTGGAGGTCAGAATACTATTTTCATCAAGCAACATACAAGTTTTCAATTCAAATAGATGACATGGTTTATCTCATGTGTTTAGTGCAGAAATTAATCAGGACTACATAATATTTCTTGGATAAAGGGCAGTAACTCTTATTAGTTAAATCAAAGACGCATTACTCGGGTGTCCTCCTTTGCTAATTTGGTGATAATGCGCAATCCACACTTTCCTCATCAGTAGTTGAGCAACGATATGAACACCTCTCTCACCCACCTCCTAGTTCATCAAATTTTATAAAACATTTTGAATGTTGATCTGCTGTTTTACCATTTCAGCGTCATGACGGACCAGGAGTTCGATTCTCAAGTAACACAAGGGTGTCGACTATTGGTTATTGGTCTTTACTTCGGGTGGATTTGGTATACTTTTGAGTAGAATGCTATCGCCATTGGCTTCTCGGATCCAGATGATATTTCTATATCTGTATCTGCTAAAATTATGTTCTCATTTATTACAAAGAAATCCAGTAAATGTCAAGGCTCTACATTTCCTCCTTACGAAAATACTAACAGATGTGAAGGAGAAACTTCAAACATATTGACCCCGTATGGATCGGGGTTGTTAGAATAGATCCTCAGTACCCCTTGCTTGTTGTAAGAGGCGATTAAATGGGACGGTCCTTCGGATGAGACCACAAAAACAGAGGCCCCGTGTTACAGCAGGTGTGGCACGTTTAAGATCACTCCCTGCTCAAAAGCCATAAGCGCCGAGCATAGGCCTAAATTTTGCAGCCCTTCACCGGGAATGGTGACGTCTCCATATGAGTGAAAAATTCTCGAGCGGGATGTTAAACAATATATAATCAATCAATCAATCAATCAGTCAATCAATCAATCAAACGTACTGTGCGCAGCATATTCCAGAAGTGTTGTAAATCAAATGTAGATTCTATAAATTTCTAAAGAAATTTTAGTAAATTTGAAGCCACAAATCTTTTCGCAAATCAACAATATAAAAACATGTAAGTTTTCAATACTTTTCACGGCTATTCTTTATGATGAATTAAAGGCTGAACTTTTGATATCATAGACAGTTGCTGCTTCAACATTAATGAACAAAAAATATTCACATCTAGTGATCAGTCATTCAAAAACTTGCCATGTTAAACACCACTCTGATTCAACACACAAGTACTCTGAAGTTGATAAAAAAAGATCCCGGAGTTCCTCCTTGATAATATCTTCAGTTTGTTGGAATTCCCATGGACACGAATTGGTCTCCTTTATTGGCTGACTTGTTTTTATATTCTTACGTGGCAGAATTTAATTAAAAGATTCTACATGAGAAGAAATAATCTCTTGCTGTGGCCTTCAACTCGACATTTATATATATCGACATTTTATCTATTAACAATAATCATTTTCATTCATATGTCGATTCCATATATCTCATAACCCGCCCAATAGATTTGCCCAAATAATTCGTCGGCAAATATGAATAGTAAACAATTAATTTTTTTTTATTATCGTGATATGTGTATCTTTTATTTACAATCAGTTATAAAAGCAACAATATAGATAATGTGTGCGATTTTTTGTTTTCTCGTATTAAATGCATTATATACAAACTATAATTTGCTGCTCTACAGAATGTAGATCATTATAAGGCCACAGTAAGATATTTTTTCTCCTCGTGTAGATGATTTTGAATACATGCGCCGCATATGAATAAAAAACAAACAAACAAACAAAAATCAAAATAGCAGGTAAGCTATTAACGTGGCAAATTTCGAGTCTGTGAGGATTCCTGTTGAAAGACCTGATTACCAAAAAGTAGGCAGATATTGTCGATGAGGAACTCTAGAATCTTTTCAATATCAACTTAAAGAGTACTTTTGCGTACCTCTACATAGATTCATAGTGGTTTTATCAATTGATTTTTGAATGACTGATAACAAAATAATGAATTTTTCCTTGTTTCACTGATGATTCATTTGTCTATTATGACTTTAAATTATCACGAGGAATGTGTCTTACAGATCTAACAATTACACCGGAAATCCTTATAGCGACACTCCAAATGATACACTCACTCCTTATAGTGATACTCCAAATGATACACTCACTCCTTATAGTGATACTCCAAATGATACACTCACTGCTTATAGCGACACTCCAAATGATACACTCACTCCTTATAGCGACACTCCAAATGATACACTCACTCCTTATAGTGATACTCCAAATGATACACTCACTGCTTATAGTGATACTCCAAATGATACACTCACTGCTTATAGCGACACTCCAAATGATACACTCACTGCTTATAGCGACACTCCAAATGATACACTCACTGCTTATAGCGACACTCCAAATGATACACTCACTTCTTGTGCAGTGAAAAATTAACTTACTCTAGCATGAAAGTTTCATTATAAAATTTCATATACTTTGATCTTGCGCTGCAAGGGAAATAACCGATATATATTTGTAGGAAATACAGAGTAGAGAATTGTACTTCAGGTATGATAGAATACAAGGCTGAACTTCTTTATCACGAAAAATGTTGCTTATGTCGACAGCATCTCTTCTTTTGTTAGTAAATTTAAGTTGAACAGAGGGTGTGATTTGGAGGGATTATTATCCTTAACGTACGGATTTCAAATTCAACATATTTTGTGTCTTCATCAAATGATCAATGAATTATTCTTGAGTTGTTGAATTTTGAAATTCATCTACCCTGATTTTATACCCATTCTAGACCGCAATAATCCTTCTGAAGTTGTAGTTTTATTCTATATATTGTACCCTTAGTTCTCAATATTAAGATTGAATGAAGCAGTAAACTATAAGGACTTACTCATGTTAAATGCAGTTTTGATTAAATTAAATATTGTGATTCAGGTAAATAATTATAATCATGAAACTGGTGTACAAAAGTTCATCGATGCTACAAACCCTTGAACTATGAATCAGACCTTTTTTGTAATTAGCAACCTGGTTGTTTATTCCGATATCAAAACAAAATAGGAACATTTTTTTTTTGTAATGCTGCAAATACAAATTTCAAATTTGACATGGAGATAACAAAATCAAATCTACTGAATGGGAGATGATATCACTAGTTACGAGAAATAAACAAACAGGATATAGTTGTAGAGAGGGACATATCACCGGTTTCATTTTAAACCAATTTCCTTTTCTTGACAGAAAACTGCTTCAAATGAACGTGAGATTTTGTAGTTGAAATTAAACCCAATGCGGATGTAAAGAGACACCCATTGTGGATTTAAAGTATGCGGTCAATAAAACATGTAAATTCAAAACCTTCATAGATCAGGTTAACAAAAAGTAACAATATACAAGATCTTACAAGCGGTCACGAAAAATACAATACACAAAGACTTAGTTATGGACAACGCTCATACAATAAATAAATAAATAAATAATAATAATAATAACCGAAGAAATGTACACCATGCGTCATTTGATTCACTTTTACTTTACGTTAACAAACAATTAGATATACAGATTTGCACAAAATTTTACTTAAATTATAAAAACGCAAAGATAACGAACAGTACTCAATCTCAAAATTCCTATAGAAAATACAAATCAGAGAGATGGACAAACACGGACTCCTTGACATACCAGAGGTGGGATCAGGTGCTTAGGAGGAGTAAGCATACCCTGTCTACTGACCACACCAGCCCTGTATCTTGATTAGGTAAACGAAGCAATCCGCAGTCAGAATCAGTGTGTCAAGGACGACCTAACAATCGGTATGAAACACGCCAGACAGCATTTGACCTAAGTGAAGGTTGTACTTGGTAAACTAGATCGTC
Organism: Ostrea denselamellosa; assembly: GCA_024699665.1. Lineage (NCBI taxonomy): Eukaryota > Metazoa > Mollusca > Bivalvia > Ostreida > Ostreidae > Ostrea > Ostrea denselamellosa. The sequence continues at coordinate 24,930,208 of JAMZEH010000023.1, forward strand.
ATAACGACACAGAAATTGCGAAATACTGACTTTAGACGAGACTGTAGAAACTCCTGTAACATCAACTTGTTTGTCAGTAGCCTGCCCCGATTTAAAACTGATCATATGCAGAACAAGCTCTTACGTATCGAATCAGTTGCGAGATATAAACATCATATGCAGGTGATAATGGAATATTGTTACAGATATTAGGAAAGTTGACGATGGAGAAATTGAAATAATCCCGTTTGTCATAAGTTGGGTTGTTAGTTTGTCGTCAGTGTTTATGTTCAATGAGACATCAAAGTAAAGCAGATGTGAAAGACTCTTCGGTGTCTTTTATTTCAAATTTGCTGGGATATATCGAATCGACATATGAATAAAAATGATCATTGTTGATAGATGAAATGTCGTCGATATATCTAAATGTCGAATTGAAGGTCATATCAAGAAATTTTTTTCTTCTCATGAAGAATCTTTTGAATGGAGTATGCTTCATAAGGATATAAAAACAGGTCAGCCAACAAAGGAGCATAATCTCATGCCTAAAAAACTTTTGAATAAATTATGCCTCATAAAAATACAAGAACATGTCAGCTAATAAAGGAGTATGATTTGTGCCCATACGAATTTCAACAGACCTGATGTTCAAGTACTACGCACATTTTGTCAATGAGGAACTCCAGCATCTTTTTGATATTGTCTTCAGAGTACATGTGCGTAAATCAAAATGATGTAAAAGATAATATTTAGATGACTAGATTTTTTGACATCACAGGCAACTGCATTTTCAACAAAAAGGAAACTGGGAAATATTCCCATTTTGTTATCAGTCGAAAAAACAGTAAGCTCATGACGGATGTAGTTAAAGGCCTTTTCCTTGTATTGACGTCCGATGTGAAGTATTGTACTGCCTTTGATCGTGTTTTTACTGGAAATAGTTACTCGCCACTTTAGATACCCAACTGTCGTCACTGTTGGTAGATAGGTGAAGATAATAAACCCATAAAGAATTCAAAACTGAGCGAACACGGACCCCTGGACACACCAGAGGTGGGATCAAGTACCTAGGGGGAGTAAGCCTCCCATATGGCTTTACTACAATTATAGGCACATACGAGATATAACAAGCATTCTGAAAGTATTGAATAAGCCATGCATGTGCCCTACCGGCGCCCCATTGATTGACGGATGGAATATTCGAAAGAATGTTTGACCTTGAACTGCGACATAAAACATAAATACCAAGTCACCATTTCACCAGTATTGAATTAGTTTGATGTTTCGTTTTCATAAAGTGGACGTATGTGGTCTTTATCAGGGGTGAAATAGTTTTAGTCAGAATTCTGTAATTAAGCATGTTGAATATATTCTAAATGTCACACAGTGAATCTGGATCTGATAACTATAATTATAAAAACAACTAAGATACATAGGGTACTCCGCCATCGTGCGAGGTACCGTTTGTCTAGTTTCGTTGCGGTTAAAAAAACCACCAAATCTGAGTCACCGTCTGTGCACAGAGTACGTAGGGAAATATTCAAATAATCGTGCAGATAACACAAAACAAAACACGGATATAACATTCATATCTCCATTTTAAACTCATAAAGGTCTTCTGAACCCTGTCCGTAATGTTTTACTATCAACTGTAGAAAGACCGATTTCAAATACTCGAATACTGATGACTGATTAAACTTCACTCACTATTATAGAAAATATTCGCGTGATCATTTTCATTGCTATGTTCCTTTTGCGATTTATGTGAATTGTTAAATTAATGAACTGATTTTTACAAATCCGCGACCTAAATTTCGTCGACTGCCCCTATTCAGATGTCCTTCTTTTATAGCCTTTCCATCGGAGCACGATCCTGAGCCCGATGAATATAAAAACGCAACGATATAAAACAAATTAATTTCTTTAACATCTGTCCATCAAACTTTACGATCCCGACAAATATTAAACTGTAAAATATAAAAATTTAATTTCTTCAACACTTTTCATCTAACATTACGATCTGTAGTTTGCCACTCTGAAACTACACTGCAGAGGGACGGACAGAGGAAAAACCTATAGGTCTCCTCGGCACCAAAAAGCACAAAAATAATAATACAGAATATATGTGGGTTAAATACCAAAGCTATTCATCAAAGATGAAACTATTTTACAAACGTATGTGAAATGGTGACAGTGGGATAGAAACAAAGAAGATGAGTAAATATGGCGAGGAAAATGCCTATTCATCGAAATACATACTAGAAACATATTTTATATCATATAATTTTTTCTTATGATAAATTGATATTTGATATCTTTATTATTTAACAATATATCTTTAAAAATCGATGATAAAATATGATATATTACCCACCAAAAGTTTTACGAAAATAAAAGTTATTATAATAGTCTTAACGAACTCATTATCCACCCCCCCCCCCCCCCAAAAAAAAATTTACGAAAATAATGTAATGTACTCAAGGTCACCTTTGTATCCAGCGGTTTAGACCACTCGACCAGCTTGTTTGGAATTTTGGGGATTTTTATCAATCAAGATATACCATCTTCAATGAAAGGGACTTCGAATATTTTTACAAATAATTTGTACATACATGTATTTTTGGAAAGCCAAATGGGACCCCGAAGTCTATACATACTTAAACCACTTAGTTGCAGCGGAGAGACTGAGAAAAATATCCGCGATTCGAAACGACCATACGCTTCCACGACTTGAAATTGGTCGCGAATCTTGCGGATGAATCTCACACGAACATGGAAGTTGATTTACAGTGTAAGAAGTGAAGATAACAAACAGAGATCAACCCCTTAATAACAAACTTAAGAGGTAAACACGGCACCCTGGACACATCAGAAATGAGATCAGGTGACTAGGAGGAGTAAGCTTAATGATGATTTTATATAGGAAAACGGAATTATTTTTTATACAGCTAATTGCGCCGATTGACTCTGCAGGAGGTAACTTAAAATGTGAAATTCAGTGAGGTAATGGAGCATTATACGAATCAGTCAGTACAGGCACGTAACATCGTTTTCATAGCGGGAAGGGAGGGAGTGGGGGTTGGGGTGGCGTCGGTGAAGATTTTAACTTAACAACAGTCTGACAATGACAGAAAAACGCCTATTACGGTATTTATGCACAAACCCAAAAATCCTAATTCGGTGTGTTTGTTTTCGGGATTAAAATATCGATACAACTTTATATTTCCTCTACTACTGACTACATATACCGTGTATAGTGTGTCTGTGAGTGTGTGTGTGTGTGTGGGGGGGGGGGGGGGGGGCAACCAACTTGAAAATAGAAATTTCACGTACAAAAATTAAGACCGAGGAAAAATTACATTTCCAGAAAAGTAGGGGTGGCCAAACTTCCTATCCCTCTTCCTGGTAATGGGACACCGGTTAATTTTCGTAATCGATCATCGGTTGAAATCGGGTACTGCTCCCGAGGCGATTTTACCGATTATGATTAACATCTTTATTTAAAAAAGCATAATTTACAAAATTTCCATGATTAATTTTTTTATTTTCATATGTATATTTATATATTTACACACATATATAATTATATATAAAGATATGTTTGTTAAAAAGTCCATTGCAATCTGTTCTTTGAATAAAATATTTCAAATGCAGTATGTAAGCTGAATATAGGTAATTAGAAGTTTGCCCAGGAAAATTATATAGAAGAGAATTAATACATTCTAAACTAGACATAGATAAAGTTGGGTTACATCCAATACTAGTATATAGCTCTGATCGAAGATTTGAATATTTGGTACAAGTTAACAAAAAGTGGCACTCATCTTCTCTTTCATCTGAAGAACAAAAATTACATAATCTGACATCCCTAACTTCCCCCTATGGCGCCCAGTTTCAATTGTAATAGGGAGTATGCCACATCTGAATTGTGCAAGGATAGATCTTTGATATTTTGGGATGTTCATTCCAATATAATTTTCAGTAGTAAAGTTTCTTCTAATTTCTTTATACAAACGTAACTTTGGTAGTTCTTTTCTCTTCTATAACCATTCATTTTCAAACTTAAAAAGCACTTTATCCTCAAATTCAGAAATATCACACAACAGTAAACTGTATATATGTCCAAAATCTAAAGAACCAAATACTGATTTAATTTGTGAAGACCAGTTTTGGTCATTACATTGACTTAAGTCCCAACTGAAAACCTGTTTTGTTATGTGGTCATCATCCATTGTGAGTAAAATTCTAAAATCGTCTGCACTTTCACTTATCAATGCCATTTTGACGGATGCCACTAACAACCCAAAGTAACTTCATTATTATAAATCGCCAAACACCTGTGTTAATGTGGTTTGGATAAAAATAGATATAATAAGTTAGGAGCTTTGTATCTTTATAAACCTTGTTATCAGTATAATTTACGTACTATAATGAATTATTAGAGGTCAAATTCAATATTTGACTCTCTAACTCGTTATGGGCCCTTTCATTGTTTATGGGTAATTAGTGGCACTAGTCAAAATGCAGTAGTATTTGTTTGTTTGGTTAACGTACCGTCGAGAATTTTTCACTTATATTGAGACGTCACCAGCTGTAGGTGAAGTACCACAAATTTAGACGTATGCTTAGCGCTCAGGGCCGTAACAGTGGGGGTTATTTAACGTGCCAACGCCTACCGCAACACAGGACCTCCGTTTTTAGGTCATATCCAAAAGACCCATGATTCATACTGGCAGACGATGGGCTAAATCTGAAAAAGAAGAACTTGATACCTTGTCAGAATGGATAAAAAGTATAAGAGGAATATTAAAATCCCGTATCAGACATGTCAAAACAAAAATGCGTACCATCTATCCTTCTGTGTTTAGTAAATCATAAGTGATAAAAGAGTTAGACAGATTACATGAGGAATATGTTTTGGTTCCAGCTGACAAAGCTGGCAGCAACATTGTATTTGTTTGTAAGGCTTATTATTACAACTGTATTCTAAAAGAACTGGGCATTAATTCCACATTTATTAATCGCACGTACACTCCCACTGCCCTTTCAAAAGATGAAATTCTTCAAAATCATGCTTCAGTTTTAAATACATTTAATATCCCAGTCAATGAAGCAGATGAATATGAGTTACCGTACCTATACTGGATCCCTAAACTCCACAAAAACCCTTACAAACAAAGAGACATTGCTGGATCCACTAAATGTTCTACCAAACCCCTATCTTTGCTCCTTACGAAAATATTAACAGCTTTGAAGGAGAAACTTCAAACGTACTGTGCCACCACATATGCCAGAAGTGGTGTAAATCAAATGTGGATTCTTAAAAATTCTAAAGAACTTTTAGTGCATTTGAAATCACAAAACTTTTCTCAAATTCACATTAAAACGTATGATTTTACAACACTTTAAACGACCATACCTCACGATAAGTTAAAGACTAGACTTTTTGACATCATAGACAGTTGCTTCGCCAACAAAAATGGTACAAGGAAATATTCATATTTATTGATTGGTCATCCTAAAACTAATTTTTTAAACACCACTCTGATTCCAAGCACAAGTACTCTAAAGTTGATATTAAAAAGATGTCAGAGTTCCTCATTGACAATATTTTCGTAGTCTTTGGCGATCAGGTCTTCCAACAGTCTGTTGGAATTCCCATGGACACGAATTGTGCTCCTTTTTTAGCTGATCTATTTTTATATTCTTATGAAGCAGAATTCATTCAAAAGCTTCTACACGAGAAGAAAAAATCTCTTGCTGTGGCTTTCAATTCGACATTTAGATATATCGACGACTTTTTGTCTATTAACAAAGATCATTTTCACTCATATGTCGATTCGATATATCCCAGTGAACTTGAAATAAAAGACGTACTTTAGATATTTTACTGAAAATAGATGCCCACGGCAAACTAACAACTCAACTTGATAACAAACGGGATGATTTCAATTTCCCTACCGTCAACTTCCCTTATTTATGTGGCAATATTCCATCATCACCTGCTTATGGTGTTTATATTTCCCAACTGATTCGATAAGCAAGAGCTTGTGATCGTTTTTAAATCGAGGCGGGCTACTGACAAAAAAGTTGATGTTACAGGGGTTTGTACACTTTCGTCTAAAGTCAGCATTTCGCAAATTTTCACTTTATGATTTGGGGTAAGAAATTCCACTTAAAAATGATATATTATGTTACACGTTTTATGTAATTGCTTGTTGCAATACACAATCATTCTCTTTAGTCGTACAGTGCCAGGGCCCAGCTAAAATTACAATGTGCGTGTTGTGTCATACACATTGTAGTATTCAGAATGTCTGTGTTGGATACTACTGGAAAATAGATGGAGTTTTAAAAGAAAATTTGGTTGATATAGTTCCCGTGTGCTTAAGTGTCATAGCACGATGATCAAACCGATCAAGCAGTAACTGTTAAGCTATATACAGAGAAAACGAATAATATAAATCAATATTAACAGAACTGCGCATATTGATCCCTAAAAATGAAAAATAAATGAAATACAATTTAAATATGCAAATTAACAATTGTTCTGAGGTAGTAGATAATTAAGCAAATCAGCCAGTACAGACGCATAACATCATTTAAAACAAGAGGCCCGTGGGCCACATCGCTCATCTTAGTTACCTTGGCCCTTATAAAAGATTTTCCCTATATATACGCTTGTAAAACATTGGCCCCCTAATGTGACCCCACTTCACACCTGGGGGAGGTGGGGGGGCATGATTTTAAAAAATGTTAATTTGAACTTTTCTGGCTTAGTATTCCTTGAGAAGATATTTAAAGATTTTTTTCTATATTTTCGCATATAAAACTTTGATCCCCTATTGTGGCCCCACCCTACCCCCCCGGGGCCGTGACTTAAAAAAGAACTTGAATCTGCACAATGTCAGGGAGTTTCTATGTAAATTGGAACTTTTCTGCTCAGTGGTTATTTTTGCATTTTTGTTATTATCTCCTTATTGAAGGTGGCGTGACCCTTCATTTGAACAAACTTGAGTCCCCTTCACTCAAACATAATGTGTACTAAGTCAGAATGAAATTGGGCCAGTGGTCCTGGAGAAGAAGATTTAAAAAAAAAAATTCCTATATTTTCGCATATAACACCTTCATCCCCTATTGTGACTCCATCTTAACCCAGGGGGTAGGGCAAGTGAATTTGCACTTTGTCAGGAAGCTTCCGTGTAAATTGGAACTTTTCTGGCCCAGTGGTTCTTGAGAAGAAGATTTTTAAATTTGAAATTTTTTAAATGATCCCCACCCTGTTTTTGCATTTTTGTGATTATCTCCCCTATGAAGGAGCATGACCCGTCATTTGAACAAACTTGAATCCCTTCACCCAAGGATGATTTGTACCAAGTTTGATTGAAATTGGCCAGTGGTTCTGGAAAATAACAGTTTAAAATTTTCTAAGTGTATTTTTGCTATTTCGCATTTATTTCCCCTTTGAGAAAGACGTTGTCCTTCATTTAGATGAGGACGAACGACCTGACATACAGAAGACGGGCGACTGGCGATCAGAAAATCTTACTTGAGCTTTCAGCTCGGGTAAGCTAAAAAGGGGGGGGGGGCACGGTGAAAAAAAATTTAATTGAAAACTGCCTGAAAATTCTTGACAAGCAGAAAAAAGTGTACTTCTGTGCACACTTCTAAATCCCGATTCGTAGGGTGATGGGGGGGGGGGGGGGGGAGTGAAATAATCGGTCCAGGTTTATATCTATATCCACTATCTTCCACTTTTATACCACAACCAGAAATTGGGGAGGATTAAATCTTAAATATTAAAAAAAAGGGTTTGCACCCCTCCCCCCAATTGTAATTACAATTTTCGGAAAGGCCTGTCTGCTGCATGGTAATGGAAAAGAAAGGGAGTTTTTTCGGAAAATTTGGTCGCACATACTGCGGTTGTGTGTTTTTTAAATACCACTGTTATTGAATCCAGTAAGCAGTTATGGTATCATGGTTTCAGGTCTACAAAAATAGAAACGAAACAATATCTATATTTAGAAAATCGTACCACCATTAGACGTCACAATAAAGAGAAGCGACCGTGTTTATTTACACCTGAAACGCGGTGAACTGCTGCATAAGTAAAATCTCACAGGTGAGTCACATTATTTACAGTTCTGTGCAGGGACTATAGACGTTATATAATGTTGGAGAAAAGGTAATTAGAATTTAAAATCAAATATTTCTCAGAGTATTTTTTAAAATATTGATTAGATTAACGATGAAATTCAATTAAAAAATACTTTGGTGTTTGCTTTTAAATAATATAAGATCGGAAAATTATGCGTGGGCTATAAATCTTTTAAAACTGCAAAAGCAACCACCATCAAAAAATCTATCAAAGATTTGGATATTGTTTTTAAGGAGGCCCGTGGTATGCTCCTCCGATTTAAGGGTGCAGCACTGAAACCAGTAACAGAAAGTACAGTTAACGTCATAGTTGAGCTTTTTTTTTGTCTGTCCCTGCAAAATTTAAAGTGCGTATACAAAATAAACAAAGCAGAAACCATGATATAAAATAATTTAAAAAACAAAAAACAAATCACAAAGCGAAACAGTTCTGACAAAAAAAAAATGTTCACTGTATTGCACAAAATTTTATAATCAGCCGAAACTTTAGAATATTTGCATGAGTGAGCTTCTGAACGCTATCTTCATCCATTCCAAATTCGGAGAAAGCTAACTGAATGTATATTAAATGTTACCGTATTATCTGAGTCTCCTTTTGCAAAGATCAAAATCTTCTTCATTTCAAGCTGTAATAATACTCATATACTGGTATATTACACAATGCTATATTCTCTTTAAGGCCATACTCTTCTCTTAAATCATTTTTTTTATCTCCTCGATATAAAGAATTCTTATGTGATTTCCGAAATAGGTTTACAATATCATTGTATACCGGCATAGGTAGCGGAGTGGTTAGATGCAGGGGTCATGGGTTCGATACCCGATTGTTTCAAAGGTTTTGCTCTCCTTCTTTGCTACAGTAAATATCCATTTATACAACTTACTGTAATACATACGAGTTGACTTTACATTTTTACTTGCTACAACCAGGAACTATCAATATATGTTATTTCTAAAACAGACATGGTAACGTACCCCGACATGTTTATGTAGAAACGAAGTAGAGTGCAAATGAACTGTACGTGAAATGCCAAGAAAAATACACATTATTGAGATACGTAGCATATATCCGTGCAACGTTCATTTTGTGATTGTCGGAGTACATTTTGTATGTTTTCCACCATCATGTACATACAAGCAATCAGCTGATTTACACAATGACACATCCTTTGAAATGATTCTTTCAGTGCATGATATGTTGTGGATGCCGCTAAACTGGAGCCTTCTCTTTGTCAGCCTGGTTGTGGCTGAATCACGCAAAAACAGGCCATATCAGGAAATGTTTCGTGACATCGATAAACAAAAACTTTTTCTGTCGTTGATGACCGAGTTGCAGAACAGTTATACAATCAGTGACAGGACCAAAGAAAAACAGAATTGGATACTTTGGGAGGTAGAACCGCAAATAGACACATGGCTTCTTTGGCTTCTTAGAAAGAACGATAAAGACTCAGCAAATCGAAATTATTATTTTTTTTTATAAGTTCCTCGAATGGTACAAGGCTTTGATAATGTAATTTAGTGTAGGAGACATGTTGATATATATAATATGCATATTCTTCACGATTTTACATCATATATGTCCAAAGTACAAAAATTAGATGTTTAACATATCCTAGTAAATATATCTCACTTTTAAGTACACATAAGTATCTGTTAGGCCTCAGATTTGTTAAATTAATGAGGAATAAGTTAAATTTTCTGCAATGTTTGAAGGGAGGTGAATTTCCGGAGGTTGCAGCCAGCACTGCTAGCTGTTTCTCAGGATTGACGGGCTTGTCTCTTGTCTCCAAGACCTTTCAAACATGGTCGACCTGCAAGAAGCTGTTTCCTGCAACAAACTCCACTACTTATCAGGAAATGGACGGAGAAGCTAATTACCGGTAAGAAACTACTAGACCTCATTGTCAATGTTAATACAACATTTAAATGATGGATTTCTTGTATCAAAAGACCTGAAAAGGGGCATGTTTTTAAACGAAGTTTTACTTTTAATTTCAAGAGAAATAGTTGAATCTGAGAAAAGAAAGAGGACGGCCGATTTCTCTTCTTGGGGAAGTAAGATGATACACGTTTAGACCATGTTATATCTAAAGTTTCTACAAAGTCCAATATCTGATGAGTTTTGCAAGGAATTATAGAAATGTAAATTGTATTTTTTAATCTACAATCTCATGAAATTAATACCAGTATTTGCTTCCTTTTTCAGAGTATACGTGCAACTGGAGAATCGGGTGTCTAGTAATCTGTCTCTTGATCACATTGAAAAGAGGTATTCAATTTTTATTGGAAGAAAGCAAATTGTCTTTACAAATTGGATTTAAAGTATTCAAAACGACTCAACATCTATGGCATGGGGCTAATATACCCTCCTCCCATTAAAGTCAAATATTGCTAAAGTACACATTGGATGTTTGAGGAAAAGGTGCATATTGTTTATAAAAAATTCTTCCGCGCAAAAATAGAGCCCATGAGTTCTATAGCAGCTATATGAGTATGTATTCGCTGATACATCAGTGGTGGAAAATAAATAATGTTTTCCAGAGCGCTCGATGTAACTAAAACAGATACTAAAAATTATGTCAACGCACACACACACACACACACACACACACACACACACACACACACACACTTTAAACTTTTATTTTATTGCCTTTTGTACATACCAATTTATCATCATGCACATATTTTAGTTCTGAATTAGTGGTAGGCCATGTGAGGTTAAAAGAAATATATTAAAAGTCTAAAAATCATGCATACATATTATTATGTAAAATAAATGTGTATTATATTTATTTTACAGATCATTTATGGAAGAGGAAGCTAGAGAGGTAGAAATTGAATTATCATTATCTCCTAGACTTGAAAACAAACTTCTGCAATTCATTGACTTACAAGAAAAGGATAGCGTTAGATCATGTACACAAGAACCATAGAACGTTAAAATGTTATTTTTTAAATTTAAAAAAATAAATGTCACAAACTTCCGTTTCAGCGCTTCCCGGATCGACGCCTCCGTCCAGTGTTGTATAATATCTGATTGGCCGGAAGCGGTACAGTATGTTCCATATTTCGCTCCTCTACGAGAAGATGATTTAGAGACGGATGCCTCTGGAAGGAAATGTCCGAACTTCTACCGCCTTCCCGGAAGTATGGACAGGAAATGTAAATATGCTTCTTGCTTTTACCTTGAAATATACTGGTTTATTATAATTATTTTTCTCGCAATTCCTAAGTTCGCTTATCACAGAGGATTAATCTTTCGAAATGAAAAGTAAGATAAAGTATGCAATTTCAAAGCAACAAGAGATTTTAGTATATATATATATATATATATATATATATATATATATATATATGAATCTCTCTCTCTCTCTCTCTCTCTCTGTGAGCACGCTCAACATCACTTGTTTTTACCGTTTCTTTTTATTTACATTTTGACATTCACAGTATAATGCCGTATTTTACAAGAACATAACACTTCTCAGTAATTTATTTGCATTACAGTTGAACTCATCCGAAAACTCTCAAAATATCTAGCTGTCGGGGAGGCGATATACCGAGTTGGCATACTTCTGGGACTAACTGCAACAGACATATGCATAATTAAACAAGACTATAAAGGCGACTCCAAGGAAATTGCTTATCGATGCTTGAAAAAGTGGACAGAGATTCGACCGAGGGAAGGGCGACAAGAATTGGAGGAAGCCATTGTAAAAGCAGGTTTAGGTGGTATACTTCAACACATTTTGAATTAAAATGCAACATTTCGGAACGATTGGAACTAAGCAAAATTGTGTAAACGAATCCTCTGATTTTGTACCCCTCATACCTTGGTAATTTGATAAGTCTTTGCGGACTGGAACACGCTTGGCTCTGTCAACTTTATCTGGCACAATAATCTTTCAAGGTCAAGCATTTACTTTCACACTTCATAGCTTTCTTTGTATGGTTTAAGGCATCTTATTTGTTTTATACCTTTAGGGGTAAATATTGTAATTTGGAGTGATTTTTTTTCTTCCGCGTTCCGTTAGTCTAAAATAAGATTTCTATAAATAGAAGGTTTAAAGCGCTTTCATAATCCGATAACTTGATGAAAAATAAAACGATTTTAACTCTATTCATCTTTATATTTTGATAGGCAAAAAATGGATAGTAACAATAATATTAAACAGTATGATTATTCAATATTCTATTTTACATTTTGAATACGGACTGACGAAAAGCTCTTCTATTGCTAGCGGAATCAACTAAAGCGTAATTTTTTAAAACACGTTTTGCTCTAACAGCAGTGTTCCAACTGTGAAATCGACGTCGTTAAAAAAAAATGCATATTCTGCAGTTCATTCTGTGTGTGAAAATTGATATTGCTTGACTGAACTAACAATGCCATTCGCAATAGATATCGCACCTGCCGTGATAGGCTTGTCAAGCACTGTTGACTTGATTTACCGTTTGTTATGACGCTTGCAGAGAAATCTCCTCTCTGGCAAGCCGAAGAGACGGTTAAATTGGCCGGTAACATGTAATTACACTGAGGCCAGTTTTAAGAATTTAGGTTCAGTAATAAAGAGCATAATTCGATTTATCCTCTGTGTATTGTGTTGCAAAGAACATTTATGATACCAGTATGTGATTTTTCTTTTGAGAAACGCTGGAGAATAGTACGCACTATGTGTTTGCACCTGTTAGATATCATAACTTATTTTCCTTGGTAATGAATAGTTTTGAAAGATAATCTTTCTGTCGATATTTACTAGAATTTAGATGAAGAATATGTATTTCTATCAGTTTATATACCGGTCGCGGTAGCCTAAAGGTAATACGGCTCTTGCGTCATAACCAGGAGGTTCCAGATTCGATTTGTGTGCTGCCTCAAACCTAAAATGTTTAACATAGGTAAAGATAGTTCCTTCACCAAGCGCATTAGACGTGTCAGTCACGTGTCTGCTATTCTCACCCCCAACACACATAATACCGGTACTTTATTATGAGGTTTAGAACTCCGGAATTTAAATCATACATTTCTTGCTTCAAACTAAAACAAGAAGTTTTCTGATAACAGGAATCGAATATTTGAGATGTCAAGTATATATTTGTGATGACATTTTGGAAAAGTATACCCTATTCCAAGATTGAACAAATAATTTGTGATAACCTAGATCTTTCATAATTCTTGCTATTGTGAATTTGTTTAATTCATGGATTAAATATTTTCTATTTCTTATTTAAGCCTTCAGAAAATGTGTTTCCTTGATGGAATAACATAAGGCATTTGAGAAGTTAAATATAAATTTGTGATGACGTTTTGGAATGGTATATTTTATTCCGAGATCGAACAAATGATTTGTAATGATTGGAACTAAACATTTTATTATTCTTCATATTAGGATTTTTCGATATTGTTGTATTCATAGATTGAATATTTTATATTTCTTAAAACGTTTTTTTTTCCCTGGTGGAATAAATATTTGAGAAGTCTAGAAAAAATTTGTGATGACGTTTTGGAATGTTATATTTTATTCCGAGATCGAACAGATAATTTGTGATGATTATGAATCGGTGATGTTTTATCCGTAGATCAAGCATTTTATGCCCCTTTAGTACTCAGAAAATGTTTTTTGTTTTTTATGAAATGAAATTAGATTATACTTGAGATGTGAAGTACAAATTTGTGATGACGTTTTGGAATGGTATATTTTATTCCGAGATCGAACAAATAATTTTACTAATGGTTGCTTTCTCCACCATTTTCTAATAATGCAGCTAGATCTGTATAAGGTAGTTGATCTGCATTTGTAATGATCTTTTGGAATGATGTTTTAAAATGGAGGTACTGTTATGTAGCGGAAATTTGTGATGACGTTTACGGAATTTTATATTTATTCCTAAACCGAACAAATTAATGAAATGAAATTATTGTTAACAATTATATTATAATATATTTAATAAAATATTTCAAGATTTCATGTGTGGTTTTTTTTACAAAGTCATTGTATTCCTGGGAACCATCGCATTGTGTTTTGTATTCATCAACATCAAAACGCAAGACTTTTCAGCACTTTACACAACCTGACAGTGAATTAAAGACGAGACGTTTTGACATCGTGGACATGCATTTTTAATAAGAATATAACACTGAAATGTTTATATCCTGTGATCAATCATCCAAAAAATTACTTTGTTAATCACCACTCTGAAGATTATATTAAAAAAGATGCTGGAGTTGCTGACAATACGTACCTATGTAGTCGTTGGTGATCAGGTCTTCCAATAGTCTGTTGGAATTCTCATTGGCACGAATTGTGCACCATTATTAATTAGCTGCACTGATTTTATACTCTTATTGAAATAATTCTACATGAGAAGAGAAAACAATATCGTGCTGTAGTCTTCAACTCGATATTTAAAATATATCGACAACGTTTTATTTATTAACAGCACTTGTTTTCATTCATATGTCTATTCAATATAACCCAGTGGACTTGAAATAAAAGAAACTTCTGTCTTCCACATCTACTTTGTACTTGAATATTTTAATAAACAGGTATTAACGGAAAACAATTCAACTTTATGACAAACGGGTGACTTCAGCTTCTCCATCGTCAATTTCCCATGTTAAAGGGGCAATATCCATTGTCAACTGCATGTCTTTCAACCGATTCAGTATGCAAAAGCATGTTTTACGTATGACCAGTTTTAAAATCGAGGCAGGTATTGACAAATAAGTTAATGATACAGGGGTTTCAATAGTCTCGTATAAAGTCAGCATTTCGCAGTCTATGGTCGTTATGACGATCTTATTTGCAAATACAACCTGTCATTAGGTCCAATGTTGTATATGACGTAACTCATACCAATTGTTAGGCCGTTCTTTACATGCTAAGTTTGATTACGAATTTCCCCGTTTACCTGATCAAGATATAGGGCTGACAGCCGGTGTGACCTGTCAATAGAAATTGATTATTCCTCCATGCACCTGATCCCACCTCTGTTGTGTCCAGGGGTTCGTGTTTGGCTTACTCTTAATTCTGTATTCTTTATAGGGTTTATAACACTGATCACTGTTTGTAATCTCCCCCTTCTCGTTTTGTTTATCATAGTATATTAATACTGAAATCCTTCAATATTTTCCCCTTCAACTTGTTTATGCCTTCAGTCGCTGTTTAGTGGTATTCCAGCTCGTCCACCTAGTCGGAATTTCTTCTCAATTGTTCCTCGCCAAGTGGTCTTCGATCCTCCCCAAGCTGCTTTCCTTTCTGGCTGTGCGCAAGTCATCCCAAAGATGATTTGGCAGTCATCACCACTTTCTCTACTTGGGTTTATGTCCTACTTACTTCCATCTTCGTTACTAAATCACAAGGTCTCTCACCTCTAGTCGGCGCAGGTTCGAATCTCGCTCGCGCCGATATATCTGGATTCTCTCCTCCACCTACAAAAACTGAACGCCACCAGATAACTGAAAAATTGTTGAGTGTGGAGAAAAACACCAAAACAATCGATCAAACAATCAACAGAAATGGTACACGGAGCACAAGTATTCAGAAGTTGATATTATAAAGATTGTTTGTTGTTTTCCACCACACTCAACATTTTTTCAGTTATCTGATGGCGTCCAGTTTTTATTAGTGGAGGAGAGAACCCCGATACAATGTACCCGGAAAGAGACCACCGACCTTCCGAAAGTAAACTGGCAAACTTTCTCACATATATCGGCGCGAGCGAGAATCGAAGCCGTGCCGACTAGATGTGAGAGGCCTTGTGATTTTGAGCGCAATGCTCTAACCACATGGCCACGGAGCCCCCCCCCCCCCCCCCGCCATTTCTGTTAAAAAAGCAGCTGTATATGATATCAAAGAGAGTGGTCTTTAATTATCATGTGGGATGGTCGTGTAAAGAGTTGAAGCGTTATATATTGTTTACTGCTGATTTTGATTTTGGGAAAGGTTTGTGATTTTAAAATCACTAAAGTTCTTCGGAATATTTGTGGAATCCACATTTGATTTACGTCACTTCTCGCATATGTTGTGGCACATTGAGTCTGAAGTTTCTCCTTCACAGCAGTAAATAATTTCTCGGGGATTAAAGATAGATCAGTGAAAACATTAATAGATCTGCAATGTATGGCGGTAAATGGCATTGACTCATCTCAAAAGATAAGTATTTCGTGTGAGATTAATTGTAAATAGTTGTATATTGTTATGTAAATGCAGTCATTTTTGTCTTGTGGAAATGGCTAGGCCAAACGGTTATCTTCACGGTATTCTGCGGACATAAACGTGTAGACTATGTTTAGATACGTCTATATGGAATAGGCACTTTGAATCTGACGAAATATTTACAACCATATTGTGATATATACTAGTTAAGTTTTATTGTTTACATTTCAAAGGTTATTGAAGAGCACCGGTCGAGGTAGCTCAGTGGTAGGGCGTTCGCCTCGTAACTGGGAGGCCGTGAGTTCGAATCCCGCTCGTGTCACGGCCGCATCAAACCTAAAACATAGGAAGTGATTGCTCCTTCGCCAAACGCTCGGCATTTAGAAGTGGGAATCGCGGGTCTTTCGGATAAGACATTAAAAACGGAGGTTCCGTGTCGCGACAGCATCGGCACGTTAAACAACCCCTACCACTTACGGCCCTGATTTACGAATTCCACCTCCCAGAATTTCCTGAACGCGCAAGCACATTTGAAGTTCATCCCACCAAAATATTCAGCCTACGGTCGGTCGCGGTAGCTCAGTGGTTAGAATGAATGATGAAAGGAAGTGGAAGACATTCAATGTTGTGGTGGTCAATTTGAACAATATAATACATACACACACACGCACACACACACACACGTACACAGACACATACACACACACGAACACACACACACACACACATGTACACACACACACACACACACACACACACACACACACACACACACACACAAACTATTGTATACAGTACTTAGATACCAACGTGCAAAGTTTTACATCTCTGTTTTTTGCTACAGAAAACAAATATGGTACTCTGACATGATAGATTAGCTATATATTATCTTTCGAAAATGATCTCAATTCTACTTACAGAGTCACAAATATAAAATATATCTTTTTTGCACTTAAAAAAACTTTTATCAAATTGTCATTTTGCAAAATAATTTAATTATGCAAAACTTCACGGGTCAGTTGATATGGAAAAGATGTCCTGAATATATTTTCTAAACCAACTTATCTGTAACGTCAAATATCTCTTGCCATTCTGCTATGCACATCTAGGAAAATTTCCCCATTACTAATCAGGTTTGATTTTTGTTGAAATTCAAGATTAGTATGCCTCTAATTAATCGCCATTTAATTTTGTATCTTTTACAGGATTTATGAGACAGATCACTTTTCATCATCTTTGTTTTGGTCATGATATGGGACTCCTTAAACAACAAGAGCGAGTGCAGCGATCCAGCGTCAAGGGCTGCCTCGCACTGCGAGTTCAAATGACGAAAGCGCGCGAAAAAAGTTCAAACTGGAGCTGCACATTCATCTAGAAATCTTTTTGAAACTATCCCAAATGTTCGTCTTTAAAAATGGCGGAAGGCTCAATCAGAAAAAAATAAATTGTTTGAAGTATTAGAACGGTTTATCTAGATCTCTTTTGATGTCGAGAAAATGTATCATTGAAATTTGTAAAACATCAAAAAAAAAAAAAAAAAAAAAAAGAAATTGCTTCGCAAACACGTGGTTCCGGGTTCAACTCCGCATTTCCGCAACTATTTTTCTGAATAATTCAGTTTCTTCGAAATGAAAATTTGAGCAAGGGAAAAATAAAAGACTTGTACATCTATAAATGACAATGAATTTTTTGTGGGGGGAATTCTATTCACTGGATATAGTTAAAAAACAGCAACAAATAGGTAAACTGTTTGACACCGGAAAAGTTTATAGTTTCTATTTAAGTTTTATCATTTAGCCAGCTTTTATATATATATATATATATATATATATATATATATATATATATAATGCTGTTTCATGATAATGTGCGAATTTTTTGTTGACATATATATTTCTGTTTATATGTCTGATATCTTAAAAAAAAAGTGACAAAACACACACACACACACACACACATACACACACACACACACACACACACACACTGATTGAATAAAACTATATCAAGTGTGAATTGATTGATAGTTTTTTCTACTTTGAACCATTAATATTAAGATTTACTTTTAGTTTAACGACGATAAACCGGAAATGACGATGCATAACAAAATTGACGCAATAGTGACTAAAATACAGAATAAACACGGACATGGAAGAACGCGAAAATCCCCTATAAAATAGGATATAGAATATATAGGAAGACGCCAACAGGAAACAATAATGTTTTATAATTCCTCCCACGGTAAGAAATCTCTTTGTGCTAAAATCGATACAGCACGTAAATATTGTTATACCATATCAACTGAAATTGTAAAGGTATTGACAATGTGCTAAAATCAATGCAGCAAGTAAATATTATTATATCATCTGAATTGAAATTAATGTGTAAATAAAACTACTAAAACTTTTATTGTTAAAGATTATTCTAATTCTGAAATTACTACAATTGCTCTTTGACAGAAAATGTGTTCCCATAGAATGTATCATCACACACACTGTAAACACGGAAGTATTGAAATTACACCCATATTCACAAACACAAATACACACAGCGTTGTTAGAATACAAACGTTAAAATAGACTTGAATCCTAGTGACATTCATATCGACAAAACATCTCTGCAGACAGTCATAGAAGGTCACTATAAAATTCGGTACAATTGCTCTTTCACCGAGAATGTGTTTACATGGAATACATTGATATGTCAGGTAAACATAGTCCTAGCGACGAAAGTCGCTGGTCGGCGGTTTGGTGTGAAACGTTTAGGTGACCTTGACTAAGGTAAACACGGAAGAATCTAAATTATACCTATTATCCATAGTTAATAACAATACAACTTGAATCTAGGTGACATTCAGATTTAAAATATAAGCGTAGGAGGTAGTTCATATGCACTCCAAGGTTTTTGTGTTCTGGTTATTATACAGAAAAGTAGCACGTCAGCAAGGTATGGAGATAGTGTTCAAATAAATGTGATGAACGTGTCATGATATATTGCTAATATTTCTGATTATTGGACTATCATACAAACATCGGCTTCCTACATGAATATAATTTCACTAATTAATGTATTTTAAGTATACGGCATGTATGTAATACGCTTATTAACCACTTGGGTATGAATGTATAACACGTTCCCATTAAGTGGCACAAAGCTTAGGAAATATTACATTTACAATACCTGGTCAGTCATATATTATTTTACCAATTACTTTGCAGAAATAGTAATTTAATTTTCAAATACGTCGTTAATTTTTCTGAAGATATGACCCATTGACTCTGAGGATTAGTTCACGCCCCTCCCTTACCACACCCCTCCTCCTAATTTCGCGCCATGATAGAACATCAGATTCCTATAGGAAAGCAACTTGACGCAAGCGTCAAAGGTATTAGGCAGCAGAAGATACGCAAGCGTCAAAGGTATCAGGCCGCAGAAGATACGCAAGCGTCAAAGGTATCAGGCCGCAGAAGAGATGAAGAAATCATTCCATTTTTAAAAGTATTATTATTCTTTTTATCAGATCGAACCATACTTCATTCCCACAGGATGAAGAGTTAATTGTGAAGTCATATTTTAATATGCTGGTTTCGAGATAATAGCTCTTCTGTGTAGGAGATGCATTGAGTGGAACTTTGAATGCCAAAGTGGAAAATAGTGGACTTGCAGTCAGAGAGGAAGATGATAAAATTTATTAAAGCGGCTTCTCTTTAAATATGTGAAGTGTAGATAATACAAAATAATATCAAAATAAATATTTTACTAAAGTGGAAATATTAAAACAATGTCATATTTACATGTAATACCCTGGATATGATACGTACATGTAACGAAATAATGTGATATAATAAGAATTCCATGTATTTAATTACTCCCTGAATACTTATCATTTATCTAGTCTGTGTATCAGTTAAACTCGGGTGATGAAACTGTGTATGAGAAACTTACTGAGCACATTCACTTATGCAGTGATGAATATTTGTCCCGCTCCAGCAAGTAAACAATTGTTTCGCGCCTTACTATGCACAAGAGTTCTTCAAAGGGAAACAACTCCGACATATCTCCAAACCGACGTATTAGGATGTCTTTTAGTCAGGAAAGTTAGTTGTAGAGACAATTTTACGCAGAAGGTGAACGACTTTACAAGGCATATATATTTAGAGTTTTTACTTTTGTGAACTCGACTCGCCTTATCATCTCACGACCACTTATATATATTACTAGTTGTGTGAATCCGAGAAAATAGTCTTGAATGCACAAAGAACAGTTTTCACGAGCGAATAGTGACAGAAATGAAATGAATTGAACCCGAAACAAACTCAGTACAAATTGACAACTATTATCATGTTTATTAAATTTTATTTACGCTTGATTGATCAATCTAGAGATTATAGAAAGCAAATGCTAAAATTAACAATAACTTCAATTCGCAATTAAATACTTACATTACATCAATTTTTGGAAGAATTCACAAAAAAAAAATGTTTACATAAATCCCGCAAAAACGCATGTACATTTTAAAAAATATATCAAGACTGTGATAATTAACTTATGATCACATACTGTTAGATTGATTATAATTTGACACTTCAAACTGAGGTTGTCTTAAAGTCAAGTTAAAATACAGTATGATTAAAATTAAATCTTCATTAGCTCTTTTTTTAAAATTTTGATTGTCCCTTCACGTGACGATATTTAAAAAAAAATCTACTGACGGTTTGATTTTAATGACACAGGTTAAAATATGGAAACATTCATTGTTATCGCAACCTCATGCACTGACCAAGAAGCCAAACTAACTGATATAAAAATTGGTCGTTATAAAGTTCCTAATCTCGGTCTGACGGACATTTTGTTGTGGTACAAAATGAAAATAAAACATGGAAAAAACTGTGCTTGTATTTCAATAAACACATGTAAATTATAGCGAAAAAGATTATTCAGGATACTCAGGTGAAGGGGAAAGACTCACTATAAGGGGAAAAGACTGGCTATGTAGTGAGACTTAATCCCAGAAGTCTGACTATGTAGTTAGACTTTCCCCTGGAAATCTGGCTACATGTATATAGTGAGACTTCCCCGGGAAAAGTCAGTCTTCCGGGGGAAGTCTCACTATATAGTCAGTCTTCCCGTGGAAGTCTCACTATATAGCCAGACTTCCGGAGAGTCTCACTATATAGTCAGTCTTCCGGGGAAAGTCTCACTATATAGCCAGTCTTCCGGGGAAAGTTTCACTATATAGCCAGCCTTCCGGGGAAAGTCTCACTATACAGCCAGCCTTCCGGGGGAAGTCTCACTATACAGCCAGCCTTCCGGGGGAAGTCTCACTATACAGCCAGCCTTCCGGGGAAAGTCTCACTATACAGCCAGCCTTCCGGGGGAAGTCTCACTATATAACACCTGTCTTATTCTCTCTTTGTCCCTCTAAATCTCCAACGATTTCCTGCCAAGGTCGCTGATCGCCTTCTCAAATGTAGAACGATCTTTTTCATTAAAATAGATGCCCGAGGACGTCTCCCAGTACGGGGTTCTGTACAGAATCTCTATCCTCATACAAAAGCCTCGCTACTGCCCACGGAGGAGCCTCTCCACAACTTGTTTTATTCTGTGCAGTATGGCGCTGCGTGGTGCCTGTCCTGGGATAGATAGAAGCATAATCTATAGGCATCTCTTTATAGACTTAGCTTAATTCCTTTCTTAGAGAGTTTTAACTGTATTGCCTACTCTCCAGATTTTTATGTCTTTTATCTTCTTTGTGCACATGTATCAATTACATTTGAAGTTGAGACTTTTGCTGGAGTCTCGTCTGGGATCACAACCTAATTGCGGAATGTCAAAAATGATTTTTAATTTCATGGATTTTTACCAGTAGTCTTTTTTTTTTCTATGAAAAACCAATTGTTTCCATCATTTTTGTATCTAAAACATTTTTTTCTATAAAATAAGAAATCGCTAAAGGGACTATTTTTACTGAAGATTAAATAATTAACATGCAGTATATAGTACTGGAAAAATAAAAAAAAATATATAATCTTTGAAATATTTCAGGAAAAATGGTATTTTAATTAGTGGTAATTTTAAGGAAATGATTTTTAAAAATGAAAAGAAATAGGTAATTTAATACATCTTCGCAATCTTTACCAAATCGGATGGTATAAGCAGGGGAATTATTTTTATCGAATTTTTATATATAGAACAATGTTTTGTTCACTTTGAAATAAGAATTATTCCCTTAAAACAGTTTTAAATCCTGTTAATGAGAATATTTTTAGATGGGAATAACTGCATACGAAGAATACAAGACAAGATTTATCATACTTATCGTTCAGTTATCCGATACACTTACCTGTAAACAGAATATATTATATAAGTACACGTGTATTTCATATCTACTGTACTACTGTAGATAAAGACATAAAATTAAAGAATACGCGCTCTTTTATTGACATTTTCGTGTACATGAACTGAACATTCCCCATTTTCCAGGTAGGGTACAGGTATAGGTAGTAAATTTACACAGTAAAAAAAAAGATACATATAACCAAACCCCCATAAAAAAGATACATATAGCCAAAACCTCATAAATGGATACGTATAGCCAAACCCCATAAAAAAGGAAACCAAAGCTTATGAAGAATATTTATTGCTTTTGAAGTTTTGTTAAATCCACGTTCCCTGTGTGCACTGCCTCTTTATGTTGTCTTCTATGGGAGTAATGAGATAGATTAGTGTTCGTTATCTTCAGTTTTCATGCCATAGGAATTTTCAATTTCGCTCCAATGTCCTGTAGCCAAAATGTGTACACTGGAGATTTAAGTTTGCTTATGATTGTTATAATGTAAATATACAAAAGGATAAGGAACAAGTTTTTAAGTACATATGTATTTACAAGTTCTTCTTTTGATGCGCTCATAGCAATTATCATAAAAATGTTTGACTAGAAGGAGAAGAAGAAAAATTCTGATGGCTAAATTAAATTATCCACTTAACAACGTACAGAGATTTAAGCACCAAAATCTGTTACATTCATAATGAATTTGTAGACAGCAAAGCAATGCATCGTTTGACAGATTTTCGCTGCACAAAGTAACAAATAATTATTAATGATAAAAAGAACTCCTTTAATCTAAGTAATTCTTCAAAATGTTTGTTTCAAGTAGATGCATAATTTTTTTTTGACAAAAGAATGGCATAAATTATTCAGGTTTTCGGGAATGTCGGTAATATATCTATTATTTCGTGTGTATCAATAGTATTTGATGTTTACCTTCTGAAACAAAAAGTGTTTCTGTTATTTATGAGGCTCTCAAATGTAAACCTAGCCCTCCATTTTGTGCATGGCGAAACAGGTATTTTTTGAGCGCAATGCTCTAACCACTTGGCCACGGAGCCCCCCCACCCCCCACCCACCCCCTTGCCATTTCTGTTAAAAAAGCAGCTGTATATGATATCAAAGAGAGTGGTCTTTAATTATCATGTGGGATGGTCGTGTAAAGAGTTGAAGCGTTATATATTGTTTACTGCTGATTTTGATTTTGGGAAAGGTTTGTGATTTTAAAATCACTAAAGTTCTTCGGAATATTTGTGGAATCCACATTTGATTTACGTCACTTCTCGCATATGTTGTGGCACATTGAGTCTGAAGTTTCTCCTTCACAGCAGTAAATAATTTCTCGGGGATTAAAGATAGATCAGTGAAAACATTAATAGATCTGCAATGTATGGCGGTAAATGGCATTGACTCATCTCAAAAGATAAGTATTTCGTGTGAGATTAATTGTAAATAGTTGTATATTGTTATGTAAATGCAGTCATTTTTGTCTTGTTGAAATGGCTAGGCCAAACGGTTATCTTCACGGTATTCTGCGGACATAAACGTGTAGACTATGTTTAGATACGTCTATATGGAATAGGCACTTTGAATCTGACGAAATATTTACAACCATATTGTGATATATACTAGTTAAGTTTTATTGTTTACATTTCAAAGGTCATTGAAGAGCACCGGTCGAGGTAGCTCAGTGGTATGGCGTTCGCCTCGTAACTGGGAGGCCGTGAGTTCGAATCCCGCTCGTGTCACGGCCGCGTCAAACCTAAAACAGAGGAAGTGATTGCTCCTTCGCCAAACGCTCGGCATTAAGAAGTGGGAATCACGGATCTTTCGGATATGACATTAAAAATGGAGGTCCCGTGTCACGGCAGCCTCGGCACGTTAAAGAAACCCCTACTACTACGGCCGTGAGCGCTAGGCATATGTCTAAATTTGTGATACTTCAACTTCAACTGGTGACGTCTCAATATGAATGAAAATTCTCGACGTGACGTAAAACAAGCAAATAATCAATCAATGCATCATTGAAGAGCTGTGCCATTTACCTACATTGTATTTTATGAGAGGGAATTAGAATGCAAAACATCCGTAATACAAAGCATTCATTGAAATATACTGGTAGAAGAAGGCGTACCTATGTCGAATGAAGGATGAAAGGAAGACATTCAATGTTGTGGTGGTCAATTTGAACAATATATTACATACACACACACACACACACATACACACATGAACACACACATACACACACACACAAACGAACACACACACACACACACACACACACACACACACACACACACACACACACACACACACACACACACTATTGTATACAGTACTTAGATACCAACGTGCAGTTTTACATCTCTGTTTTTTGCTACAGAAAACAAATATGGTACTCTGACATGATAGATTAGCTATATATTATCTTTCGAAAATGATCTCAATTCTACTTACAGAGTCACAAATATAAAATATATCTTTTTTGCACTTAAAAAAACTTTTATCAAATTGTCATTTTGCAAAATAATTTAATTATGCAAAATTTCACGGGTCAGTTGATATGGAAAAGATGTCCTGAATATATTTTCTAAACCAACTTATCTGTAACGTCAAATATCTCTTGCCATTCTGCTATGCACATCTAGGAAAATTTCCCCATTACTAATCAGGTTTGATTTTTGTTGAAATTCAAGATTAGTATGCCTCTAATTAATCGCCATTTAATTTTGTATCTTTTACAGAATTTATGAGACAGATCACCTTTCATCATCTTTGTTTTGGTCATGATATGGGACTCCTTAAACAACAAGAGCGAGTGCAGCGATCCAGCGTCAAGGGCTGCCTCGCACTGCGAGTTCAAATGACGAAAGCGCGCGAAAAAAGTTCAAACTGGAGCTGCACATTCATCTAGAAATCTTTTTGAAACTATCCCAAATGTTCGTCTTTAAAAATGGCGGAAGGCTCAATCAGAAAAAAATAAATTGTTTGAAGTATTAGAACGGTTTATCTAGACCTCTTTTGATGTCGAGAAAATGTATCATTGAAATTTGTAAAACATCCAAAAAAAAAGAAAAAAAAAAAAAAGAAATTGCTTCGCAAACACGTGGTTCCGGGTTCAACTCCGCATTTCCGCAACTATTTTTCTGAATAATTCAGTTTCTTCGAAATGAAAATTTGAGCAAGGGAAAAATAAAAGACTTGTACATCTATAAATGACAATGAATTTTTTGTGGGGGGAATTCTATTCACTGGATATAGTTAAAAAACAGCAACAAATAGGTAAACTGTTTGACACCGGAAAAGTTTATAGTTTCTATTTAAGTTTTATCATTTAGCCAGCTTTTATATATATATATATAATGCTGTTTCATGATAATGTGCGAATTTTTTGTTGACATATATATTTCTGTTTATATGTCTGATATCTTAAAAAAAAAGTGGCAAAACACACACACACACACACACACACACACACACACACACACACTGATTGAATAAAACTATATCAAGTGTGAATTGATTGATAGTTTTTTCTACTTTGAACCATTAATATTAAGATTTACTTTTAGTTTAACGACGATAAACTGGAAATGACGATGCATAACAAAATTGACGCAATAGTGACTAAAATACAGAAGAAACACGGACATGGAAGAACGCGAAAATCCCCTATAATATAGGATATAGAATATATAGGAAGACGCCAACAGGAAACAATAATGTTTTATAATTCCTCCCACGGTAAGAAATCTCTTTGTGCTAAAATCGATACAGCACGTAAATATTGTTATACCATATCAACTGAAATTGTAAAGGTATTGACAATGTGCTAAAATCAATGCAGCAAGTAAATATTATTATATCATCTGAATTGAAATTAATGTGTAAATAAAACTACTAAAACTTTTATTGTTAAAGATTATTCTAATTCTGAAATTACTACAATTGCTCTTTGACAGAGAATGTGTTCCCATAGAATGTATCATCACACACAAGTAAACACGGAAGTATTGAAATTACACCCATATTCACAAACACAAATACACACAGCGTTGTTAGAATACAAACGTTAAAATAGACTTGAATCCTAGTGACATTCATATCGACAAAACATCTCTGCAGACAGTCATAGAAGGTCACTATAAAATTCGGTACAATTGCTCTTTCACCGAGAATGTGTTTACATGGAATACATTGATATGTCAGGTAAACATAGTCCTAGCGACGAAAGTCGCTGGTCGGCGGTTTGGTGTGAAACGTTTAGGTGACCTTGACTAAGGTAAACACGGAAGAATCTAAATTATACCTATTATCCATAGTTAATAACAATACAACTTGAATCTAGGTGACATTCAGATTTAAAATATAAGCGTAGGAGGTAGTTCATATGCACTCCAAGGTTTTTGTGTTCTGGTTATTATACAGAAAAGTAGCACGTCAGCAAGGTATGGAGATAGTGTTCAAATAAATGTGATGAACGTGTCATGATATATTGCTAATATTTCTGATTATTGGACTATCATACAAACATCGGCTTCCTACATGAATATAATTTCACTAATTAATGTATTTTAAGTATACGGCATGTATGTAATACGCTTATTAACCACTTGGGTATGAATGTATAACACGTTCCCATTAAGTGGCACAAAGCTTAGGAAATATTACATTTACAATACCTGGTCAGTCATATATTATTTTACCAATTACTTTGCAGAAATAGTAATTTAATTTTCAAATACGTCGTTAATTTTTCTGAAGATATGACCCATTGACTCTGAGGATTAGTTCACGCCCCTCCCTTACCACACCCCTCCTCCTAATTTCGCGCCATGATAGAACATCAGATTCCTATAGGAAAGCAACTTGACGCAAGCGTCAAAGGTATTAGGCAGCAGAAGATACGCAAGCGTCAAAGGTATCAGGCCGCAGAAGATACGCAAGCGTCAAAGGTATCAGGCCGCAGAAGAGATGAAGAAATCATTCCATTTTTAAAAGTATTATTATTCTTTTTATCAGATCGAACCATACTTCATTCCCACAGGATGAAGAGTTAATTGTGAAGTCATATTTTAATATGCTGGTTTCGAGATAATAGCTCTTCTGTGTAGGAGATGCATTGAGTGGAACTTTGAATGCCAAAGTGGAAAATAGTGGACTTGCAGTCAGAGAGGAAGATGATAAAATTTATTAAAGCGGCTTCTCTTTAAATATGTGAAGTGTAGATAATACAAAATAATATCAAAATAAATATTTTACTAAAGTGGAAATATTAAAACAATGTCATATTTACATGTAATACCCTGGATATGATACGTACATGTAACGAAATAATGTGATATAATAAGAATTCCATGTATTTAATTACTCCCTGAATACTTATCATTTATCTAGTCTGTGTATCAGTTAAACTCGGGTGATGAAACTGTGTATGAGAAACTTACTGAGCACATTCACTTATGCAGTGATGAATATTTGTCCCGCTCCAGCAAGTAAACAATTGTTTCGCGCCTTACTATGCACAAGAGTTCTTCAAAGGGAAACAACTCCGACATATCTCCAAACCGACGTATTAGGATGTCTTTTAGTCAGGAAAGTTAGTTGTAGAGACAATTTTACGCAGAAGGTGAACGACTTTACAAGGCATATATATTTAGAGTTTTTACTTTTGTGAACTCGACTCGCCTTATCATCTCACGACCACTTATATATATTACTAGTTGTGTGAATCCGAGAAAATAGTCTTGAATGCACAAAGAACAGTTTTCACGAGCGAATAGTGACAGAAATGAAATGAATTGAACCCGAAACAAACTCAGTACAAATTGACAACTATTATCATGTTTATTAAATTTTATTTACGCTTGATTGATCAATCTAGAGATTATAGAAAGCAAATGCTAAAATTAACAATAACTTCAATTCGCAATTAAATACTTACATTACATCAATTTTTGGAAGAATTCACAAAAAAAAAATGTTTACATAAATCCCGCAAAAACGCATGTACATTTTAAAAAATATATCAAGACTGTGATAATTAACTTATGATCACATACTGTTAGATTGATTATAATTTGACACTTCAAACTGAGGTTGTCTTAAAGTCAAGTTAAAATACAGTATGATTAAAATTAAATCTTCATTAGCTCTTTTTTTAAAATTTTGATTGTCCCTTCACGTGACGATATTTAAAAAAAAATCTACTGACGGTTTGATTTTAATGACACAGGTTAAAATATGGAAACATTCATTGTTATCGCAACCTCATGCACTGACCAAGAAGCCAAACTAACTGATATAAAAATTGGTCGTTATAAAGTTCCTAATCTCGGTCTGACGGACATTTTGTTGTGGTACAAAATGAAAATAAAACATGGAAAAAACTGTGCTTGTATTTCAATAAACACATGTAAATTATAGCGAAAAAGATTATTCAGGATACTCAGGTGAAGGGGAAAGACTCACTATAAGGGGAAAAGACTGGCTATGTAGTGAGACTTAATCCCAGAAGTCTGACTATGTAGTTAGACTTTCCCCTGGAAATCTGGCTACATGTATATAGTGAGACTTCCCCGGGAAAAGTCAGTCTTCCGGGGGAAGTCTCACTATATAGTCAGTCTTCCCGTGGAAGTCTCACTATATAGCCAGACTTCCGGAGAGTCTCACTATATAGTCAGTCTTCCGGGGAAAGTCTCACTATATAGCCAGTCTTCCGGGGAAAGTTTCACTATATAGCCAGCCTTCCGGGGAAAGTCTCACTATACAGCCAGCCTTCCGGGGGAAGTCTCACTATACAGCCAGCCTTCCGGGGGAAGTCTCACTATACAGCCAGCCTTCCGGGGAAAGTCTCACTATACAGCCAGCCTTCCGGGGGAAGTCTCACTATATAACACCTGTCTTATTCTCTCTTTGTCCCTCTAAATCTCCAACGATTTCCTGCCAAGGTCGCTGATCGCCTTCTCAAATGTAGAACGATCTTTTTCATTAAAATAGATGCCCGAGGACGTCTCCCAGTACGGGGTTCTGTACAGAATCTCTATCCTCATACAAAAGCCTCGCTACTGCCCACGGAGGAGCCTCTCCACAACTTGTTTTATTCTGTGCAGTATGGCGCTGCGTGGTGCCTGTCCTGGGATAGATAGAAGCATAATCTATAGGCATCTCTTTATAGACTTAGCTTAATTCCTTTCTTAGAGAGTTTTAACTGTATTGCCTACTCTCCAGATTTTTATGTCTTTTATCTTCTTTGTGCACATGTATCAATTACATTTGAAGTTGAGACTTTTGCTGGAGTCTCGTCTGGGATCACAACCTAATTGCGGAATGTCAAAAATGATTTTTAATTTCATGGATTTTTACCAGTAGTCTTTTTTTTTTCTATGAAAAACCAATTGTTTCCATCATTTTTGTATCTAAAACATTTTTTTCTATAAAATAAGAAATCGCTAAAGGGACTATTTTTACTGAAGATTAAATAATTAACATGCAGTATATAGTACTGGAAAAATAAAAAAAAATATATAATCTTTGAAATATTTCAGGAAAAATGGTATTTTAATTAGTGGTAATTTTAAGGAAATGATTTTTAAAAATGAAAAGAAATAGGTAATTTAATACATCTTCGCAATCTTTACCAAATCGGATGGTATAAGCAGGGGAATTATTTTTATCGAATTTTTATATATAGAACAATGTTTTGTTCACTTTGAAATAAGAATTATTCCCTTAAAACAGTTTTAAATCCTGTTAATGAGAATATTTTTAGATGGGAATAACTGCATACGAAGAATACAAGACAAGATTTATCATACTTATCGTTCAGTTATCCGATACACTTACCTGTAAACAGAATATATTATATAAGTACACGTGTATTTCATATCTACTGTACTACTGTAGATAAAGACATAAAATTAAAGAATACGCGCTCTTTTATTGACATTTTCGTGTACATGAACTGAACATTCCCCATTTTCCAGGTAGGGTACAGGTATAGGTAGTAAATTTACACAGTAAAAAAAAAGATACATATAACCAAACCCCCATAAAAAAGATACATATAGCCAAAACCTCATAAATGGATACGTATAGCCAAACCCCATAAAAAAGGAAACCAAAGCTTATGAAGAATATTTATTGCTTTTGAAGTTTTGTTAAATCCACGTTCCCTGTGTGCACTGCCTCTTTATGTTGTCTTCTATGGGAGTAATGAGATAGATTAGTGTTCGTTATCTTCAGTTTTCATGCCATAGGAATTTTCAATTTCGCTCCAATGTCCTGTAGCCAAAATGTGTACACTGGAGATTTAAGTTTGCTTATGATTGTTATAATGTAAATATACAAAAGGATAAGGAACAAGTTTTTAAGTACATATGTATTTACAAGTTCTTCTTTTGATGCGCTCATAGCAATTATCATAAAAATGTTTGACTAGAAGGAGAAGAAGAAAAATTCTGATGGCTAAATTAAATTATCCACTTAACAACGTACAGAGATTTAAGCACCAAAATCTGTTACATTCATAATGAATTTGTAGACAGCAAAGCAATGCATCGTTTGACAGATTTTCGCTGCACAAAGTAACAAATAATTATTAATGATAAAAAGAACTCCTTTAATCTAAGTAATTCTTCAAAATGTTTGTTTCAAGTAGATGCATAATTTTTTTTTGACAAAAGAATGGCATAAATTATTCAGGTTTTCGGGAATGTCGGTAATATATCTATTATTTCGTGTGTATCAATAGTATTTGATGTTTACCTTCTGAAACAAAAAGTGTTTCTGTTATTTATGAGGCTCTCAAATGTAAACCTAGCCCTCCATTTTGTGCATGGCGAAACAGGTATTTTTTGAGCGCAATGCTCTAACCACTTGGCCACGGAGCCCCCCCACCCCCCACCCACCCCCTTGCCATTTCTGTTAAAAAAGCAGCTGTATATGATATCAAAGAGAGTGGTCTTTAATTATCATGTGGGATGGTCGTGTAAAGAGTTGAAGCGTTATATATTGTTTACTGCTGATTTTGATTTTGGGAAAGGTTTGTGATTTTAAAATCACTAAAGTTCTTCGGAATATTTGTGGAATCCACATTTGATTTACGTCACTTCTCGCATATGTTGTGGCACATTGAGTCTGAAGTTTCTCCTTCACAGCAGTAAATAATTTCTCGGGGATTAAAGATAGATCAGTGAAAACATTAATAGATCTGCAATGTATGGCGGTAAATGGCATTGACTCATCTCAAAAGATAAGTATTTCGTGTGAGATTAATTGTAAATAGTTGTATATTGTTATGTAAATGCAGTCATTTTTGTCTTGTTGAAATGGCTAGGCCAAACGGTTATCTTCACGGTATTCTGCGGACATAAACGTGTAGACTATGTTTAGATACGTCTATATGGAATAGGCACTTTGAATCTGACGAAATATTTACAACCATATTGTGATATATACTAGTTAAGTTTTATTGTTTACATTTCAAAGGTCATTGAAGAGCACCGGTCGAGGTAGCTCAGTGGTATGGCGTTCGCCTCGTAACTGGGAGGCCGTGAGTTCGAATCCCGCTCGTGTCACGGCCGCGTCAAACCTAAAACAGAGGAAGTGATTGCTCCTTCGCCAAACGCTCGGCATTAAGAAGTGGGAATCACGGATCTTTCGGATATGACATTAAAAATGGAGGTCCCGTGTCACGGCAGCCTCGGCACGTTAAAGAAACCCCTACTACTACGGCCGTGAGCGCTAGGCATATGTCTAAATTTGTGATACTTCAACTTCAACTGGTGACGTCTCAATATGAATGAAAATTCTCGACGTGACGTAAAACAAGCAAATAATCAATCAATGCATCATTGAAGAGCTGTGCCATTTACCTACATTGTATTTTATGAGAGGGAATTAGAATGCAAAACATCCGTAATACAAAGCATTCATTGAAATATACTGGTAGAAGAAGGCGTACCTATGTCGAATGAAGGATGAAAGGAAGACATTCAATGTTGTGGTGGTCAATTTGAACAATATATTACATACACACACACACACACACATACACACATGAACACACACATACACACACACACAAACGAACACACACACACACACACACACACACACACACACACACACACACACACACACACACACACACACACTATTGTATACAGTACTTAGATACCAACGTGCAGTTTTACATCTCTGTTTTTTGCTACAGAAAACAAATATGGTACTCTGACATGATAGATTAGCTATATATTATCTTTCGAAAATGATCTCAATTCTACTTACAGAGTCACAAATATAAAATATATCTTTTTTGCACTTAAAAAAACTTTTATCAAATTGTCATTTTGCAAAATAATTTAATTATGCAAAATTTCACGGGTCAGTTGATATGGAAAAGATGTCCTGAATATATTTTCTAAACCAACTTATCTGTAACGTCAAATATCTCTTGCCATTCTGCTATGCACATCTAGGAAAATTTCCCCATTACTAATCAGGTTTGATTTTTGTTGAAATTCAAGATTAGTATGCCTCTAATTAATCGCCATTTAATTTTGTATCTTTTACAGAATTTATGAGACAGATCACCTTTCATCATCTTTGTTTTGGTCATGATATGGGACTCCTTAAACAACAAGAGCGAGTGCAGCGATCCAGCGTCAAGGGCTGCCTCGCACTGCGAGTTCAAATGACGAAAGCGCGCGAAAAAAGTTCAAACTGGAGCTGCACATTCATCTAGAAATCTTTTTGAAACTATCCCAAATGTTCGTCTTTAAAAATGGCGGAAGGCTCAATCAGAAAAAAATAAATTGTTTGAAGTATTAGAACGGTTTATCTAGACCTCTTTTGATGTCGAGAAAATGTATCATTGAAATTTGTAAAACATCCAAAAAAAAAGAAAAAAAAAAAAAGAAATTGCTTCGCAAACACGTGGTTCCGGGTTCAACTCCGCATTTCCGCAACTATTTTTCTGAATAATTCAGTTTCTTCGAAATGAAAATTTGAGCAAGGGAAAAATAAAAGACTTGTACATCTATAAATGACAATGAATTTTTTGTGGGGGGAATTCTATTCACTGGATATAGTTAAAAAACAGCAACAAATAGGTAAACTGTTTGACACCGGAAAAGTTTATAGTTTCTATTTAAGTTTTATCATTTAGCCAGCTTTTATATATATATATATAATGCTGTTTCATGATAATGTGCGAATTTTTTGTTGACATATATATTTCTGTTTATATGTCTGATATCTTAAAAAAAAAGTGGCAAAACACACACACACACACACACACACACACACACACACACACACTGATTGAATAAAACTATATCAAGTGTGAATTGATTGATAGTTTTTTCTACTTTGAACCATTAATATTAAGATTTACTTTTAGTTTAACGACGATAAACTGGAAATGACGATGCATAACAAAATTGACGCAATAGTGACTAAAATACAGAAGAAACACGGACATGGAAGAACGCGAAAATCCCCTATAATATAGGATATAGAATATATAGGAAGACGCCAACAGGAAACAATAATGTTTTATAATTCCTCCCACGGTAAGAAATCTCTTTGTGCTAAAATCGATACAGCACGTAAATATTGTTATACCATATCAACTGAAATTGTAAAGGTATTGACAATGTGCTAAAATCAATGCAGCAAGTAAATATTATTATATCATCTGAATTGAAATTAATGTGTAAATAAAACTACTAAAACTTTTATTGTTAAAGATTATTCTAATTCTGAAATTACTACAATTGCTCTTTGACAGAGAATGTGTTCCCATAGAATGTATCATCACACACAAGTAAACACGGAAGTATTGAAATTACACCCATATTCACAAACACAAATACACACAGCGTTGTTAGAATACAAACGTTAAAATAGACTTGAATCCTAGTGACATTCATATCGACAAAACATCTCTGCAGACAGTCATAGAAGGTCACTATAAAATTCGGTACAATTGCTCTTTCACCGAGAATGTGTTTACATGGAATACATTGATATGTCAGGTAAACATAGTCCTAGCGACGAAAGTCGCTGGTCGGCGGTTTGGTGTGAAACGTTTAGGTGACCTTGACTAAGGTAAACACGGAAGAATCTAAATTATACCTATTATCCATAGTTAATAACAATACAACTTGAATCTAGGTGACATTCAGATTTAAAATATAAGCGTAGGAGGTAGTTCATATGCACTCCAAGGTTTTTGTGTTCTGGTTATTATACAGAAAAGTAGCACGTCAGCAAGGTATGGAGATAGTGTTCAAATAAATGTGATGAACGTGTCATGATATATTGCTAATATTTCTGATTATTGGACTATCATACAAACATCGGCTTCCTACATGAATATAATTTCACTAATTAATGTATTTTAAGTATACGGCATGTATGTAATACGCTTATTAACCACTTGGGTATGAATGTATAACACGTTCCCATTAAGTGGCACAAAGCTTAGGAAATATTACATTTACAATACCTGGTCAGTCATATATTATTTTACCAATTACTTTGCAGAAATAGTAATTTAATTTTCAAATACGTCGTTAATTTTTCTGAAGATATGACCCATTGACTCTGAGGATTAGTTCACGCCCCTCCCTTACCACACCCCTCCTCCTAATTTCGCGCCATGATAGAACATCAGATTCCTATAGGAAAGCAACTTGACGCAAGCGTCAAAGGTATTAGGCAGCAGAAGATACGCAAGCGTCAAAGGTATCAGGCCGCAGAAGATACGCAAGCGTCAAAGGTATCAGGCCGCAGAAGAGATGAAGAAATCATTCCATTTTTAAAAGTATTATTATTCTTTTTATCAGATCGAACCATACTTCATTCCCACAGGATGAAGAGTTAATTGTGAAGTCATATTTTAATATGCTGGTTTCGAGATAATAGCTCTTCTGTGTAGGAGATGCATTGAGTGGAACTTTGAATGCCAAAGTGGAAAATAGTGGACTTGCAGTCAGAGAGGAAGATGATAAAATTTATTAAAGCGGCTTCTCTTTAAATATGTGAAGTGTAGATAATACAAAATAATATCAAAATAAATATTTTACTAAAGTGGAAATATTAAAACAATGTCATATTTACATGTAATACCCTGGATATGATACGTACATGTAACGAAATAATGTGATATAATAAGAATTCCATGTATTTAATTACTCCCTGAATACTTATCATTTATCTAGTCTGTGTATCAGTTAAACTCGGGTGATGAAACTGTGTATGAGAAACTTACTGAGCACATTCACTTATGCAGTGATGAATATTTGTCCCGCTCCAGCAAGTAAACAATTGTTTCGCGCCTTACTATGCACAAGAGTTCTTCAAAGGGAAACAACTCCGACATATCTCCAAACCGACGTATTAGGATGTCTTTTAGTCAGGAAAGTTAGTTGTAGAGACAATTTTACGCAGAAGGTGAACGACTTTACAAGGCATATATATTTAGAGTTTTTACTTTTGTGAACTCGACTCGCCTTATCATCTCACGACCACTTATATATATTACTAGTTGTGTGAATCCGAGAAAATAGTCTTGAATGCACAAAGAACAGTTTTCACGAGCGAATAGTGACAGAAATGAAATGAATTGAACCCGAAACAAACTCAGTACAAATTGACAACTATTATCATGTTTATTAAATTTTATTTACGCTTGATTGATCAATCTAGAGATTATAGAAAGCAAATGCTAAAATTAACAATAACTTCAATTCGCAATTAAATACTTACATTACATCAATTTTTGGAAGAATTCACAAAAAAAAAATGTTTACATAAATCCCGCAAAAACGCATGTACATTTTAAAAAATATATCAAGACTGTGATAATTAACTTATGATCACATACTGTTAGATTGATTATAATTTGACACTTCAAACTGAGGTTGTCTTAAAGTCAAGTTAAAATACAGTATGATTAAAATTAAATCTTCATTAGCTCTTTTTTTAAAATTTTGATTGTCCCTTCACGTGACGATATTTAAAAAAAAATCTACTGACGGTTTGATTTTAATGACACAGGTTAAAATATGGAAACATTCATTGTTATCGCAACCTCATGCACTGACCAAGAAGCCAAACTAACTGATATAAAAATTGGTCGTTATAAAGTTCCTAATCTCGGTCTGACGGACATTTTGTTGTGGTACAAAATGAAAATAAAACATGGAAAAAACTGTGCTTGTATTTCAATAAACACATGTAAATTATAGCGAAAAAGATTATTCAGGATACTCAGGTGAAGGGGAAAGACTCACTATAAGGGGAAAAGACTGGCTATGTAGTGAGACTTAATCCCAGAAGTCTGACTATGTAGTTAGACTTTCCCCTGGAAATCTGGCTACATGTATATAGTGAGACTTCCCCGGGAAAAGTCAGTCTTCCGGGGGAAGTCTCACTATATAGTCAGTCTTCCCGTGGAAGTCTCACTATATAGCCAGACTTCCGGAGAGTCTCACTATATAGTCAGTCTTCCGGGGAAAGTCTCACTATATAGCCAGTCTTCCGGGGAAAGTTTCACTATATAGCCAGCCTTCCGGGGAAAGTCTCACTATACAGCCAGCCTTCCGGGGGAAGTCTCACTATACAGCCAGCCTTCCGGGGGAAGTCTCACTATACAGCCAGCCTTCCGGGGAAAGTCTCACTATACAGCCAGCCTTCCGGGGGAAGTCTCACTATATAACACCTGTCTTATTCTCTCTTTGTCCCTCTAAATCTCCAACGATTTCCTGCCAAGGTCGCTGATCGCCTTCTCAAATGTAGAACGATCTTTTTCATTAAAATAGATGCCCGAGGACGTCTCCCAGTACGGGGTTCTGTACAGAATCTCTATCCTCATACAAAAGCCTCGCTACTGCCCACGGAGGAGCCTCTCCACAACTTGTTTTATTCTGTGCAGTATGGCGCTGCGTGGTGCCTGTCCTGGGATAGATAGAAGCATAATCTATAGGCATCTCTTTATAGACTTAGCTTAATTCCTTTCTTAGAGAGTTTTAACTGTATTGCCTACTCTCCAGATTTTTATGTCTTTTATCTTCTTTGTGCACATGTATCAATTACATTTGAAGTTGAGACTTTTGCTGGAGTCTCGTCTGGGATCACAACCTAATTGCGGAATGTCAAAAATGATTTTTAATTTCATGGATTTTTACCAGTAGTCTTTTTTTTTTCTATGAAAAACCAATTGTTTCCATCATTTTTGTATCTAAAACATTTTTTTCTATAAAATAAGAAATCGCTAAAGGGACTATTTTTACTGAAGATTAAATAATTAACATGCAGTATATAGTACTGGAAAAATAAAAAAAAATATATAATCTTTGAAATATTTCAGGAAAAATGGTATTTTAATTAGTGGTAATTTTAAGGAAATGATTTTTAAAAATGAAAAGAAATAGGTAATTTAATACATCTTCGCAATCTTTACCAAATCGGATGGTATAAGCAGGGGAATTATTTTTATCGAATTTTTATATATAGAACAATGTTTTGTTCACTTTGAAATAAGAATTATTCCCTTAAAACAGTTTTAAATCCTGTTAATGAGAATATTTTTAGATGGGAATAACTGCATACGAAGAATACAAGACAAGATTTATCATACTTATCGTTCAGTTATCCGATACACTTACCTGTAAACAGAATATATTATATAAGTACACGTGTATTTCATATCTACTGTACTACTGTAGATAAAGACATAAAATTAAAGAATACGCGCTCTTTTATTGACATTTTCGTGTACATGAACTGAACATTCCCCATTTTCCAGGTAGGGTACAGGTATAGGTAGTAAATTTACACAGTAAAAAAAAAGATACATATAACCAAACCCCCATAAAAAAGATACATATAGCCAAAACCTCATAAATGGATACGTATAGCCAAACCCCATAAAAAAGGAAACCAAAGCTTATGAAGAATATTTATTGCTTTTGAAGTTTTGTTAAATCCACGTTCCCTGTGTG
The DNA here is from genome assembly GCA_024699665.1 of Ostrea denselamellosa. Taxonomy (NCBI): domain Eukaryota; kingdom Metazoa; phylum Mollusca; class Bivalvia; order Ostreida; family Ostreidae; genus Ostrea; species Ostrea denselamellosa. The sequence goes on from JAMZEH010000023.1 coordinate 24,968,850, forward strand.
CACTGCCTCTTTATGTTGTCTTCTATGGGAGTAATGAGATAGATTAGTGTTCGTTATCTTCAGTTTTCATGCCATAGGAATTTTCAATTTCGCTCCAATGTCCTGTAGCCAAAATGTGTACACTGGAGATTTAAGTTTGCTTATGATTGTTATAATGTAAATATACAAAAGGATAAGGAACAAGTTTTTAAGTACATATGTATTTACAAGTTCTTCTTTTGATGCGCTCATAGCAATTATCATAAAAATGTTTGACTAGAAGGAGAAGAAGAAAAATTCTGATGGCTAAATTAAATTATCCACTTAACAACGTACAGAGATTTAAGCACCAAAATCTGTTACATTCATAATGAATTTGTAGACAGCAAAGCAATGCATCGTTTGACAGATTTTCGCTGCACAAAGTAACAAATAATTATTAATGATAAAAAGAACTCCTTTAATCTAAGTAATTCTTCAAAATGTTTGTTTCAAGTAGATGCATAATTTTTTTTTGACAAAAGAATGGCATAAATTATTCAGGTTTTCGGGAATGTCGGTAATATATCTATTATTTCGTGTGTATCAATAGTATTTGATGTTTACCTTCTGAAACAAAAAGTGTTTCTGTTATTTATGAGGCTCTCAAATGTAAACCTAGCCCTCCATTTTGTGCATGGCGAAACAGGTATTTTTTGAGCGCAATGCTCTAACCACTTGGCCACGGAGCCCCCCCACCCCCCACCCACCCCCTTGCCATTTCTGTTAAAAAAGCAGCTGTATATGATATCAAAGAGAGTGGTCTTTAATTATCATGTGGGATGGTCGTGTAAAGAGTTGAAGCGTTATATATTGTTTACTGCTGATTTTGATTTTGGGAAAGGTTTGTGATTTTAAAATCACTAAAGTTCTTCGGAATATTTGTGGAATCCACATTTGATTTACGTCACTTCTCGCATATGTTGTGGCACATTGAGTCTGAAGTTTCTCCTTCACAGCAGTAAATAATTTCTCGGGGATTAAAGATAGATCAGTGAAAACATTAATAGATCTGCAATGTATGGCGGTAAATGGCATTGACTCATCTCAAAAGATAAGTATTTCGTGTGAGATTAATTGTAAATAGTTGTATATTGTTATGTAAATGCAGTCATTTTTGTCTTGTTGAAATGGCTAGGCCAAACGGTTATCTTCACGGTATTCTGCGGACATAAACGTGTAGACTATGTTTAGATACGTCTATATGGAATAGGCACTTTGAATCTGACGAAATATTTACAACCATATTGTGATATATACTAGTTAAGTTTTATTGTTTACATTTCAAAGGTCATTGAAGAGCACCGGTCGAGGTAGCTCAGTGGTATGGCGTTCGCCTCGTAACTGGGAGGCCGTGAGTTCGAATCCCGCTCGTGTCACGGCCGCGTCAAACCTAAAACAGAGGAAGTGATTGCTCCTTCGCCAAACGCTCGGCATTAAGAAGTGGGAATCACGGATCTTTCGGATATGACATTAAAAATGGAGGTCCCGTGTCACGGCAGCCTCGGCACGTTAAAGAAACCCCTACTACTACGGCCGTGAGCGCTAGGCATATGTCTAAATTTGTGATACTTCAACTTCAACTGGTGACGTCTCAATATGAATGAAAATTCTCGACGTGACGTAAAACAAGCAAATAATCAATCAATGCATCATTGAAGAGCTGTGCCATTTACCTACATTGTATTTTATGAGAGGGAATTAGAATGCAAAACATCCGTAATACAAAGCATTCATTGAAATATACTGGTAGAAGAAGGCGTACCTATGTCGAATGAAGGATGAAAGGAAGACATTCAATGTTGTGGTGGTCAATTTGAACAATATATTACATACACACACACGAACACACACACATACACACACACACACACACACACACATGAACACACACACATACACACACACACAAACGAACACACACACACACACACACACACACACACACACACACACACACACACACACACACACACTATTGTATACAGTACTTAGATACCAACGTGCAGTTTTACATCTCTGTTTTTTGCTACAGAAAACAAATATGGTACTCTGACATGATAGATTAGCTATATATTATCTTTCGAAAATGATCTCAATTCTACTTACAGAGTCACAAATATAAAATATATCTTTTTTGCACTTAAAAAAACTTTTATCAAATTGTCATTTTGCAAAATAATTTAATTATGCAAAATTTCACGGGTCAGTTGATATGGAAAAGATGTCCTGAATATATTTTCTAAACCAACTTATCTGTAACGTCAAATATCTCTTGCCATTCTGCTATGCACATCTAGGAAAATTTCCCCATTACTAATCAGGTTTGATTTTTGTTGAAATTCAAGATTAGTATGCCTCTAATTAATCGCCATTTAATTTTGTATCTTTTACAGAATTTATGAGACAGATCACCTTTCATCATCTTTGTTTTGGTCATGATATGGGACTCCTTAAACAACAAGAGCGAGTGCAGCGATCCAGCGTCAAGGGCTGCCTCGCACTGCGAGTTCAAATGACGAAAGCGCGCGAAAAAAGTTCAAACTGGAGCTGCACATTCATCTAGAAATCTTTTTGAAACTATCCCAAATGTTCGTCTTTAAAAATGGCGGAAGGCTCAATCAGAAAAAAATAAATTGTTTGAAGTATTAGAACGGTTTATCTAGACCTCTTTTGATGTCGAGAAAATGTATCATTGAAATTTGTAAAACATCCAAAAAAAAAAGAAAAAAAAAAAAAGAAATTGCTTCGCAAACACGTGGTTCCGGGTTCAACTCCGCATTTCCGCAACTATTTTTCTGAATAATTCAGTTTCTTCGAAATGAAAATTTGAGCAAGGGAAAAATAAAAGACTTGTACATCTATAAATGACAATGAATTTTTTGTGGGGGGAATTCTATTCACTGGATATAGTTAAAAAACAGCAACAAATAGGTAAACTGTTTGACACCGGAAAAGTTTATAGTTTCTATTTAAGTTTTATCATTTAGCCAGCTTTTATATATATATATATAATGCTGTTTCATGATAATGTGCGAATTTTTTGTTGACATATATATTTCTGTTTATATGTCTGATATCTTAAAAAAAAAGTGGCAAAACACACACACACACACACACACACACACACACACACACACACACACACTGATTGAATAAAACTATATCAAGTGTGAATTGATTGATAGTTTTTTCTACTTTGAACCATTAATATTAAGATTTACTTTTAGTTTAACGACGATAAACTGGAAATGACGATGCATAACAAAATTGACGCAATAGTGACTAAAATACAGAAGAAACACGGACATGGAAGAACGCGAAAATCCCCTATAATATAGGATATAGAATATATAGGAAGACGCCAACAGGAAACAATAATGTTTTATAATTCCTCCCACGGTAAGAAATCTCTTTGTGCTAAAATCGATACAGCACGTAAATATTGTTATACCATATCAACTGAAATTGTAAAGGTATTGACAATGTGCTAAAATCAATGCAGCAAGTAAATATTATTATATCATCTGAATTGAAATTAATGTGTAAATAAAACTACTAAAACTTTTATTGTTAAAGATTATTCTAATTCTGAAATTACTACAATTGCTCTTTGACAGAGAATGTGTTCCCATAGAATGTATCATCACACACAAGTAAACACGGAAGTATTGAAATTACACCCATATTCACAAACACAAATACACACAGCGTTGTTAGAATACAAACGTTAAAATAGACTTGAATCCTAGTGACATTCATATCGACAAAACATCTCTGCAGACAGTCATAGAAGGTCACTATAAAATTCGGTACAATTGCTCTTTCACCGAGAATGTGTTTACATGGAATACATTGATATGTCAGGTAAACATAGTCCTAGCGACGAAAGTCGCTGGTCGGCGGTTTGGTGTGAAACGTTTAGGTGACCTTGACTAAGGTAAACACGGAAGAATCTAAATTATACCTATTATCCATAGTTAATAACAATACAACTTGAATCTAGGTGACATTCAGATTTAAAATATAAGCGTAGGAGGTAGTTCATATGCACTCCAAGGTTTTTGTGTTCTGGTTATTATACAGAAAAGTAGCACGTCAGCAAGGTATGGAGATAGTGTTCAAATAAATGTGATGAACGTGTCATGATATATTGCTAATATTTCTGATTATTGGACTATCATACAAACATCGGCTTCCTACATGAATATAATTTCACTAATTAATGTATTTTAAGTATACGGCATGTATGTAATACGCTTATTAACCACTTGGGTATGAATGTATAACACGTTCCCATTAAGTGGCACAAAGCTTAGGAAATATTACATTTACAATACCTGGTCAGTCATATATTATTTTACCAATTACTTTGCAGAAATAGTAATTTAATTTTCAAATACGTCGTTAATTTTTCTGAAGATATGACCCATTGACTCTGAGGATTAGTTCACGCCCCTCCCTTACCACACCCCTCCTCCTAATTTCGCGCCATGATAGAACATCAGATTCCTATAGGAAAGCAACTTGACGCAAGCGTCAAAGGTATTAGGCAGCAGAAGATACGCAAGCGTCAAAGGTATCAGGCCGCAGAAGATACGCAAGCGTCAAAGGTATCAGGCCGCAGAAGAGATGAAGAAATCATTCCATTTTTAAAAGTATTATTATTCTTTTTATCAGATCGAACCATACTTCATTCCCACAGGATGAAGAGTTAATTGTGAAGTCATATTTTAATATGCTGGTTTCGAGATAATAGCTCTTCTGTGTAGGAGATGCATTGAGTGGAACTTTGAATGCCAAAGTGGAAAATAGTGGACTTGCAGTCAGAGAGGAAGATGATAAAATTTATTAAAGCGGCTTCTCTTTAAATATGTGAAGTGTAGATAATACAAAATAATATCAAAATAAATATTTTACTAAAGTGGAAATATTAAAACAATGTCATATTTACATGTAATACCCTGGATATGATACGTACATGTAACGAAATAATGTGATATAATAAGAATTCCATGTATTTAATTACTCCCTGAATACTTATCATTTATCTAGTCTGTGTATCAGTTAAACTCGGGTGATGAAACTGTGTATGAGAAACTTACTGAGCACATTCACTTATGCAGTGATGAATATTTGTCCCGCTCCAGCAAGTAAACAATTGTTTCGCGCCTTACTATGCACAAGAGTTCTTCAAAGGGAAACAACTCCGACATATCTCCAAACCGACGTATTAGGATGTCTTTTAGTCAGGAAAGTTAGTTGTAGAGACAATTTTACGCAGAAGGTGAACGACTTTACAAGGCATATATATTTAGAGTTTTTACTTTTGTGAACTCGACTCGCCTTATCATCTCACGACCACTTATATATATTACTAGTTGTGTGAATCCGAGAAAATAGTCTTGAATGCACAAAGAACAGTTTTCACGAGCGAATAGTGACAGAAATGAAATGAATTGAACCCGAAACAAACTCAGTACAAATTGACAACTATTATCATGTTTATTAAATTTTATTTACGCTTGATTGATCAATCTAGAGATTATAGAAAGCAAATGCTAAAATTAACAATAACTTCAATTCGCAATTAAATACTTACATTACATCAATTTTTGGAAGAATTCACAAAAAAAAAATGTTTACATAAATCCCGCAAAAACGCATGTACATTTTAAAAAATATATCAAGACTGTGATAATTAACTTATGATCACATACTGTTAGATTGATTATAATTTGACACTTCAAACTGAGGTTGTCTTAAAGTCAAGTTAAAATACAGTATGATTAAAATTAAATCTTCATTAGCTCTTTTTTTAAAATTTTGATTGTCCCTTCACGTGACGATATTTAAAAAAAAATCTACTGACGGTTTGATTTTAATGACACAGGTTAAAATATGGAAACATTCATTGTTATCGCAACCTCATGCACTGACCAAGAAGCCAAACTAACTGATATAAAAATTGGTCGTTATAAAGTTCCTAATCTCGGTCTGACGGACATTTTGTTGTGGTACAAAATGAAAATAAAACATGGAAAAAACTGTGCTTGTATTTCAATAAACACATGTAAATTATAGCGAAAAAGATTATTCAGGATACTCAGGTGAAGGGGAAAGACTCACTATAAGGGGAAAAGACTGGCTATGTAGTGAGACTTAATCCCAGAAGTCTGACTATGTAGTTAGACTTTCCCCTGGAAATCTGGCTACATGTATATAGTGAGACTTCCCCGGGAAAAGTCAGTCTTCCGGGGGAAGTCTCAGTATATAGTCAGTCTTCCCGGGGAAGTCTCACTATATAGCCAGACTTCCGGAGAGTCTCACTATACAGCCAGTCTTTCGGGGAAAGTCTCACTATATAGCCAGTCTTCCGGGGAAAGTCTCACTATATAGCAAGCCTTCCGGGGAAAGTCTCACTATACAGCCAGCCTTCCGGGGGAAGTCTCACTATATAACACCTGTCTTATTCTCTCTTTGTCCCTCTAAATCTCCAACGATTTCCTGCCAAGGTCGCTGATCGCCTTCTCAAATGTAGAACGATCTTTTTCATTAAAATAGATGCCCGAGGACGTCTCCCAGTACGGGGTTCTGTACAGAATCTCTATCCTTATACAAAAGCCTCGCTACTGACCGCGGAGGAGCCTCTCCACAACTTGTTTTATTCTGTGCAGTATGGCGCTGCGTGGTGCCTGTCCTGGGATAGATAGAAGCATAATCTATAGGCATCTCTTTATAGACTTAGCTTAATTCCTTTCTTAGAGAGTTTAACTGTATTGCCTACTCTCCAGATTTTTATGTCTTTTATCTTCTTTGTGCACATGTATCAATTACATTTGAAGTTGAGACTTTTGCTGGATTCTCGTCTGGGATCACAACCTAATTGCGGAATGTCAAAAATGATTTTTAATTTCATGGATTTTTACCAGTAGTCTTTTTTTTTCTATGAAAAACCAATTGTGTCCATCATTTTTGTATCTAAAACATTTTTTTTGTATAAAATAAGAAATCGCTAAAGGGACTATTTTTACTGAAGATTAAATAATTAACATGCAGTATATAGTACTGGAAAAATAAAAAAAAAATATAATCTCTGAAATATTTCAGGAAAAATAGTATTTTAATTAGTGGTAATTTTAAGGAAATGATTTTTAAAAATGAAAAGAAATAGGTAATTTAATAAATCTTCGCAATCTTTACCAAATCGGATGGTATAAGCAGGGGAATTATTTTTATGTAATTTGCAGATTGCGCTGTTTTCTGGCAAAGTTTGTGGTATATCACAAATATAAGTGTTGCTGTCATCACTGAATGGAAAAATCTCACAATAGTCATTAGTTTTGTTTCACGATTATAAAAATGATTTGCAGATATTTTTGAATTTTTGTTGTTGATGCTAAGTATTTTTTAGTATGAAAATATTTCATAAGTACAGCACTTCATGATGTGACTGTAAATCTTCTGAGAAGTTTACTTCCAGGGAGCAGGCTTAGGTCAAAGGTGAGCCATTTTAGCAAGTACATAAAGACAAAATTAATAGAGTGGTGCAGCCTGCAATTCTTATGTCACGGTTTTGTACTGTTCGTCGTTTTATTCTCCACAATCGGAACATCACTTGACCTCTCCGGAAAAGGCCGAGTATTGTTCCGATTGGTTATTCTCCACCCGGAATTATCGTTCTTTTTTCGAAAATGGTCTAACCTTTATGAAGAAGCTATTCTTTCAAGAAGCAGGTTTTTTGTCTGTAATAAAGTGTTGTTTAGCAATTTATTAATCATATAATTTAATACTAATCTGCATATGCAGAGTGCTGACGACTATAAATAGATGCCAAGAAAATTGATAGCAACCTCTGCAGTGCGATGCAGTCTATAATTAGACAACAAGAAAATCATTAAGAAGTTATTTCATGCTATGCACGTGCATTGGAAACATTGACGCATCAGTATAATATGCTGTCGGTGCTACTTTTTCAACGAGGGCAGGTACAAATTATGCCATGGGTAGGGTTTTGAATCAAGTTCAATATCAACAATATTCATTTACCAAAACTACTCCATACATGAATGGCACTGGGCAAGAGAAATGGCCTATTTTAGCTTTTTCTCTGGGTTTTAAATTAGATTATGATCAATTAAAGCTCTCTCGGTAATCCTTTATTTATTTATTTATTTATTCATTTATTTATTTATTTATTTGATCATTCTAAATTACCTGACATGTAATTGCTATCATTTATGCATGATTGTGGTGGAAAGATTATACACTATACATTTATTGTATTTCTATTGAGTATCGTGAAAATTTGTGTCACAAAGTAACCTGAAGTATGAATACATCAAAGTACTGAGAGTACTGGTAGGCGGAGGCATGCTTGATACGAGTTGATCTTGTGACCTGAAAATCAATAAGGGTCATATAATCCTTATGAGCAACTACTGTCAAATGCTTCTCAAGATATGAAACAAACAATATCATTCAATATTGTAGTAGCTTGACCTTTGACCCAATAATCAATATGGGTCATCTTCGTTCTAGGGACAACACTGTGCCAATGCTGGATATGCAAGCTATCAGACAGGAGGTTTTTTAAATATTGATTAGATAACACTTGGTCTATAGACAGAACCAAGATTTTGATCCAAAACAAGATCCGTTATAAAGGGGCATAAAAATAATAGTTACAAGCATGTTTTACATGAAAATATCAAATGCATCTAATGTAATATGAAACAAATAAATAGCAAGACGTGTATCAGCTAAATTGTAGCAAGATGTCAGGAGAAGACATCAAAAGTTGGAATACCACAGAAACACATAGATCAATAATGGATGAATTTTCAATTATTTTTGTTTTTTTTTGTTTTTTTCTTATTATCAAACTTTTTTGCTAATATTCAATAAGTACGAAGCAGACGTGGAAGATTGTGTTGTATTTTATTTCGAGTTCACTGGGATATATGGAATCGACATATAACTGTAATTGATTACTGTTAATAGACAAATACATGTATATCTGAATGTTGAGTCGAAGGACACACCGTGTTCTGTTTTTATAGAAATTGACTCCATCGTACCTTTAACATCTGTCTCTGTTGACAGAATTTTCTACAAAGTTCGAGTGTAAGATAAACTTTATTATGTATTTACCTTTTTATTATATTATATTACAGATGTAAATTAGAATATTTGTGATATTTCCTTGCAATATTCCTAATTCTCAATGATAAAGCTTAAGTAATATTTCAAAGAAAAACAGAAGCCCCATGGACCACATCACCCACCGAAGTCACTGCTGTTGTGATTTTCTAAATAATCGTTTTCAATATTTATTTCCATGATAAATGTTGACCTCATATTATGGCCCCAACTTAGCCTTAAAGGGTCACGACATAATAAGCTTGAATTCACACAACATGGAAATGCCTCAATATCAAAATTGCAAGAATCACTGTGTTGTTCTTTAGAAGGTCAAGATCACAATGTCAGAGTACGAAATTGAAGGTCTTGCCATAAGATATCTATATACAAAACTTTTAAATAATTCTAGAAATATTGAATAGATTTAAATTTTCTTACCAGTAAGTCAAACTATAAGATCAAAGTCACAAGGTTTTGTATATTTGTTTATTGTTTAACGCCCCGCCCGAGAATTTTTCACTCTGCCATTTGGAGAAGTCACCGCCAGTGAAATGAGACCGCAAAAACCGAGGCCCCGTGTCATAGCAGGTGTGGTACGATAAAGATCCCTCCCTGCTCAAAGGCCATAAGCGCCGAGCATAGGCCTAAATTTTGCAGCCCTTCACCGGCAATGGTGACGTCTACATATGAGTGAAAAATTCTCGAGCGGGACGTTAAACAATACATAATCAATCAATTAATCAGTAAATAAAGGGACAAATAATGCGAAAAAGAAATATCTCATTGTTAAAAGGTTCTTAGATATTATGTAATAAGGACACCAGATTTCAAAAAGAAATGGATGCATGGTTTTTGTCTTAGTTTCGTTGTAATAAGTACAGGTACAACATTCCTTACAAAATAAGGAACTCAGAGACTTTCTAGGATGCTCAAAAATTGAAATACATTTATTTACCCCTCCCTATACAACACTATACAAATTCCCCACATTTTGAACTTAATGAGAAATTATGGGGCATGAACTCCATTACGTATCAATGAATGGACCAACAGGGCGCTTCATCGGAGCGAGCGTCTTTAAATGGTTTTCTCAAATTCTCCAAACTTGAGGAAGTGCTGGGAATGACTGAGAAGTAAATTTCTTTTTCATATCACATATTTCATTTTTGACAATGGGTAACTCAGTAGAACAATACGGAGCCGCACTCGGTAGTTTTTATTTTGCTAGTGGTGGTGCATAATAATATGTCTTTTTTTTCAAGTTTCTATATTTATATACCTTGTCCAAGTCGATATGCAAAGCATTTGTGAACTGTTGATAGCTCATCAGCCATATTTCATTTTATTTTTAATTTTTATTACCAATTTTTCACTTATATCCTCCTATTGTATAGAGATATTGAGGTCAATCTCGGCCCTGGTATTACATATGTCCTTGACATTATTCATCTACACATAAGGAGCATTAGTAACAAAATAGCCTATCTAAACACTTTTGTACACGGCTTTGATATTCTCTGTTTTACCGAAACTCATCTAGACAATGCAATCCCTAATGAGGCTTTATTTTTGGACGGATTTAATTGTATTTTGCGCAAAGATAGAAACTCCTTTGGAAGGGGTGTGATTAACTTGTCCAACATGCTTATGCTGTTATGACTTTGACCCTCCAACCACCGAATGTATCTGGATTGAAATAGATAACCATAACTGTGAGTACTCTTTATGCTGCAGATGTCGTCCTCCTAATTCTGATGGCAGATTCTAGAGCAATCTGTCGTGGATGACACAAGCCATAATCTGCCAAATGTATACTCCTTAAGCAATGATAATTTTGATGATATCTTTATTGACGAGCAAGAAGTATTTTTTCTTATGTTCAGACGTGTATTCATGAAACTATAAGATTCAGCTGATCGTCATATTGTATTGCCAGTCTATAGAATATACCTACATTTGCAATAATTGTGTTCTCTGTATACTAATTGTCAATAACAGTTGTGTATTATTACATTTTAAGGACTCGTAAGTTGTACGAACTTGCTTCTGATCCTTTTGTATATATTATATACAATAACATATGTTCAAATCAAATCTCATTACCTATGATAAACTGGTTTTTTCATTTTCATCATTTTTTAAACCACAAACAAAATGCATATTTTTCGCATTTTCCACTTGGTGTTGATCTAAATTATATTTCGCCTCGCGGAATTTTTATAGCAACCACACATTTTCCGACAAGAGGAAATAACAAATGCCGCAAAGACCTGATATCTTGTTTCTTTCGTATACTTTCGAGACCCTTTTTTGATCCCAGCACCATTGTTCTTAGATTCGCGAATGATGACAGCATTTGCGTACAAAAATTTGTTTTTCGTAATCCTATTTTGATCCCATGTGTAAGCGAATGCATACTCGTTCGTTATTCTGGTTCCCGGACACTGGGGAACCAAATTTGATTAGCGAGTTGCATACCCTTTGTTGAAGTAAATGTCCGTTTGGAGTACCACAAAAAAGGGCTAATGACCTCTGTGACGTAGAAGGTCATCAAAGCAATTGCAGTAGGCGCTTACGCCTAAAATAGAGATGGCCGTGCATTTCAATATAATTAGTAAGTGTGTTTCATATATTATTCAAAGTATATATATCAAAGTGGGTTTTCCTGGCGTTCACAAATTCGCGCATTCAATAGTGGTTTACTAGTGTGTTATTTTGTCTTTAATTTCACCAGTTTTTCTTTCATGATTCTCTCTCTCTCTCTCGTTTGAACCGCATGGATTTGTTATAAAGATTTTTTTTATGAACAGATAGGAGGAGTTAGGTGATTTTAATTAAAAATAATACTTTATGTTAGTCAGCCCGCGGACTGACTAACAAGTTTAACTTTTGAAAAAAGCTTAGGGAACCAGCAATTGTCATAAAAAAAGAACTAGTTTTAAACTGAACTTCACTATGTTGTAAAATCATTTAATTTAGTATCGTCATATTTCAAACGGGGAAGGGGTATTGATCTCCATCTACGTGGAAAGGGTATCTATTTAAATCTTCACTACAAATACTACAAATATGGTAACATTGGGTCTCGGTTTTTGCGATTTCATCCATGCAGACGTCTACACAACTGCAGATCTATTTAGCTCTTTGTCTATAACTTTGAGAATTTCATACCCGATTTTGCTGTATTGACGCTAGATTATTTACCAATGTGTTCAGTGCTAACTGGGAATTGTTTATCAAGTGATTAGATAAATTTGTCCTGTGTGGAATATATATTGTTGGTTTTGAAAATTCTTCTATCGCTTGATGGTATGAACTCGGCGATTGAGGAGCCGTCTCCAACTCAGGTTCTCCTGATAGATTTCTAGAAAGAAAAAAAACTAACTCGCTTTAGTAAAAACAATAAATGAAATAGTACTGAATCGTTCCATTTAATCACCTGAAACAAAAAGCAAAGAGTGAATTGTCTAGGCTTGAAGTTAAGTAAACGTAAATTGCAAACTTTGTACATATCTGTCAGTTCATGTTGTAGACTGCAAAGCGTTTTACATTTATCCTTGAAACACAGGAGTTTCTTATCCATTTTGTTTTCAATCTATATATATATATATATATATATATATATATATATATATATATATATATCTTAAGATAGTTATATAGAGATTGAAAGCAAAATGGATAAGAAGATATTTATACAGAGATTGAAAACAAAATGGATAGAATATATTTATACAGAGATTGAAAACAAAATGGATAGAATATATTTATACAGAGATTGAAAGCAAAATGGATAAGAAGATATTTATATAGAGATTGAAAACAAAATGGATAGAATATATTTATACAGAGATTGAAAACAAAATGGATAAGAATATATTTATACAGAGATTGAAAACAAAATGGATAAGAAGCCCCTGCGCTTGAAACAAAGACGATGGCAGTTTGTCTCATTGTTATGAAGGGTTTTCCTTTGATGGCAGCAATATTTTTATTTCTGATACGCTTCAGAAAGATAGCGCTAAAACAGCCTGGTTCCGGTATTGGATTCCAAAGCATTTAGTTTGCGATACGGAGTTCCGGTAAGATAATCCCTCAGGTATCAATGCAATGTATGTTGATATTACAAACGTGCTACTTTCCTGCAAAATTGTATAGCATTAGGTCATTACCAGGTCTAGTGATAAATAACACTTGGCAGCTGAGACATTTAACATTAATATCTGTTTACCATCTTCACAGGATATTTTGAAAAGTGAACCAGGGCGCGTGGATCTAGGGTTTATTTTTAACATGCCTATACGTACACAAGAATTTAAAGACTACGGTTGTTGATAAGCACTGCGATATCAGTCGTTGTAATACGAGTCGAGTGTATTATTTCACCTAACAGAGGGTCGCTTCTGTTTTATGCGAATGGATCCCTCAATATGTTCTAATTGATCCGGTTGTTCTAGTCTGATCTTATTGTTCCTCTGATTTATTAACTCCTATAATCGCATGTTTTCTTTACAGTTGCTTGTAAAAAAAATATAAGAAGAAGAATAGAATAAATTAATGAACACAGAAACTAGAGAACGACATGATCGTAAAATGTTGTAGTGCTGTGCTGCTTCTTATAAGTTTTGCTCTGGGAACAAATTATGATGAAGGAAACGATATGAACAGCGAATATTGTGATTCCGACAAATGCGGTCTACAGGAGAGAAACCTCGTTTTCAACGAGGACTCCGTCAGTTTATCCATCACAGAAAACGGTGTGAAGTTTATAGAACAGTTTTTCCCGGCCTCTCTAAAATCCCTTACACCTTCAGACTGTCGCGAAACCCGCAATGAATTCTGTATGACGTGGGGAGCTTCTCTAAAGGCAGTAATGAAGAGGAAATTTCTAAAAAGTAAGGAATGCTTTGAACTGAATTTCACGTCTAAGCCGTCATCAGACATTCTTCCTACATCCTGCATCCCACTAGAGGGCGCTGCATGGTACGGGGGTGCGGAATTGCACACACAAAGGTGGCCTCTGAATGACGTTGATTTACCAATGCAACCATTCGTTTCAAATGATATCGTTCCAGAAAAGGCTTCTTTTGGAAACGTTCTGGAGCCGTACTGGGTCAATTCTAAAGGCGTAGGTCTGTACGTGAACGATCTTTCCCCTCTACATGTTGCAATCAATGAAAGAAAATCGCGTCTGCTTTGCCTTCAGGCAAAATATCAAGACCCACACTTTCCAGAACTTATGTCACAGTATCTTTCTCTTAATTATACAATATGTAAGCAACGGAATGTGAGGGAAATAAGAAATTTTGTTCATGATTTAATATTTGATGTCCCCAATGGTATGCCGGACGGAAAGATGATCAAAAGTCCCATCTGGTCAACTTGGGCCAGGTACAAAACTCTCATAAATCAAACGAAGGTTTTAAAATTTGCTGAAGAAATTAAAAGCAACGGATTTTCTAACAGTCAAATTGAAATTGACGATAAATTTACAGTAAAGTATGGAGATTTTTACTTTGATCCAGAGAAATTTCCAGATCCTGTAGGAATGATTACACAGCTGAAAGCAGAGGGGTTTCGGACAACAGTTTGGATAACACCATTTGCAAACTTGGATTCCTATGCCTTCTCTGAAGGAGTAGAGAAAGGCTATTGGTTGCGAGATGTCACCGGTAAGGTTCCGGCGCTGGTTAAGTGGTGGCAAGGAATCGGTGGAATCCTTGACGTCACAAATGAGGAAGCCGTAGATTGGTTTGTCACGCGCCTTCGAGAATTGCAAACCGAATATCAAATCGATTCTTTCAAGTTTGATGCTGGTGAAATGACATACATGCCATGGTCCTACTCCACTCGATACAGACTGGGAAATCCGGGATTCTTCACCACACTTTATGTTGATATGGTTTCCAGATTTGGTGACATGATAGAAGTAAGATGTGGATACAAGTCGCAGAGGAATCCCGTGTTTGTTAGAATGGGTGATAAAGAATCTACATGGAGCTATGAAAACGGATTTAAAAGTCTTATCCCCACAATTCTTACCATGGGGATTCTAGGATATCCATACGTACTACCAGATATGATTGGTGGGAATGGGTATGGAGAAAACCTTGGTATTGATGTGGTTTTGCCGGAGAAAGAATTGTATATCCGTTGGCTGCAACTTACGGCTTATTTGCCGTCTATGCAATTCTCGTTTGTACCTTGGGATTATGACGATGAAGTTGTTGCTATTGCTAAAGACATGGTGAAAGTGCACGAAGAGGTGGTGACCCCAATCTTATTTCAGGCCTCCACGGAAGCTCAAAAGTCGGGTTAGTTTTATGTACCTCCACTAAGGAAATAACGTATCAAGATAAGACGCTCTGTTACCTAAGATACCAATACTGTATAATTTGATGCAGTAGATACTATTCTTGTATGTAGAGAAAAATCACATGTTTAAATTTCAGGAGCACCTCTGATTCGACCGTTGTGGTGGATTGAGCCAGACGTTGAGCAGGCATTAAATTGTGACGACGAATTCCTAGTTGGAGATGTGTTACTGGTCGCCCCGATTACAGACAGAGGGTCAAGGTCAAGGGACATTTACATTCCCCGTGGAGAGTGGCGAGATAACCTTCATGGTAACACCGTTATCGGACCTGTTACTCTTCGGAACTTCGAGGTTGCCCTACAACAAATAGCAACTTTTGATCTAATTAGCTGATGTAGAAGATTGTTTTGTGTAGTATGAGTGCTGCTTATTATTACAATTTATTCTACTTTATCACTTCCCTATGTTTTTATTGTAATTGATACGTGCTATTGATACATATGAAGTATGATTATTTACTGAAAAGTTCCCCCAAGTTAACGCAGAAAACGAGATCTCGTTGGACATACTAAACATTAAAATCCATGACGGAATCGGAGACGAAATGATAGTTCCGATGTTCCGAATCTGGGTTCGAGTAATTAATTCTTTTCTACATACAAAACTGATCGTCTATTAAGTGTCATACAGTAATTCTAATTAAGTACAATGAAATATATCAGCTTTCTGCTGAATTAATTATATCAAGGTTCACCATACTCTGAATTCGAACATTTTCACAAAATTTCTTAGTATTGAAGACAGAACATTGTTTGTTATTTAAAAATTCTCTATATAATTTACACAATGTTTTACATTCTAAAGTATAATGAAATCCGATATGGAAATTACTTAGCGTAACGTATTTCGCCTTGACCTGTCGAAACCCAACCCCCTTTTTGTTTTGAATTATTATTCCATTCATATTTTTAATTTATTCTAGTAGCATTCTTTGCCTTGTCTATTTCATTAATACCCACAGACCCAATACTATATTTAGGTTTAGGCGTCCACTCCTATTCCCAAGCAGAAAAATAAGATAAAATAAGTAAACAATAGGATTGAAAGAAAGAAAAAGAAATTTCCATTGAATTGGATAAAGTCATTACAGATTTCATTTCGAGTGGAGAACAGTTTTTTTTCCCCTTTCTCTTTATCGTCGGTGTTCTAAAATATATCCAGAAACTTAAAAGAAAAATGCATGCTTTTTCATCAAGTTTGTAATTCGTATTACAGTTGTTAAATAGCATAAAAATGCATGCAAATTATTTGAATTTCATGTCCTCCGGAGGATTGTAAATTTCACGTTAAGGTGCCAAAAATCCATCCGCTTCCGGGGGCTTGGACACTTCTCATCCGGACCACCAACTGTGCATCGTTATAGATCTCTGAGGGTCCCCAACCCCCTGCTTATTTAGAGGGTCTACATCAAAACTCACCTAACTACTCCCCTGAATTAAACACGTATAAAAGTACATACATAATGCCGTTAAGGTGATGGTCGTACATTTGTATCATTGACAGTTCGAACTATTTCCATTCGTATTGAACTCCCTCTTCTTCTGGACTGACGGAAGTTGATATTCTGAGTCTGACGATGTAGATTACCGGTAATAAAATGGTCCATTTCTATTCCAATATCAGAAAGCTGGACATCTCTCCTCTCAACAATGACCTTGAAAATATCAATTCCTATTTCTCCGAATCTCCTTCCATAAACGTTTTTGCATACATATACAGATACCAAATTATTTTTTCCTTTGACAGAAAAGATAGTTTAGAACTACATTTTATTTGTCAAATGAAGAAGTAGATTAGGGTCTGTCGGTAGATTGGGGCAATCATGACATCAAGGTTTCTCTCTCTCTCTCTCTCCGACCAAACCTGAGAAGCAAGGACGTCCTCGCAATGTCTAGAAGGGAATATACGAATATATCGAATATATAATTCTAAAGGCACAAAAGTACTATGTTAGGTTGAGCTGTAGAGACACCTATAAAAGTTTGTCTAATACTCTTTTTTGAATTATGAAAATAATGATTTTAAGAGAGAATGTTAGTGAGGACATGTCATCACACCACTTGTCCTCACTAAGCTAATATTTTGGTAATATGATATTTTGTATCTACATCTTTCACATGCTGTAGGTCACTTTTATGTGGACGTAATGGTCAGGAGAGGATTTTTGTCGTCACAGTGCACTTCTGTCCTCACAAATTCTGTCAACTGGTGAAGAATTGTCCTTACTTTATATGTTTTACTCTCTCTCTCTCTCTCTCTCTCTCTCTCTCTCTTGCTTTGGTTCGTTGAATATTGTTTAACGTCCCACGCGAGAGTCACCATTGCCACTGAAGGGCTGCATTATTCAGGCCTATTCTCAACGCTTACGGCCTTTGAACAGGGAGGGATATTTAACGTGCCACACCTGCTGTGACACGGGGCCTCGGTTTTCGCGGTTTCATCCGAAGGACCTCCCTATTTAGTCGTCTCTTACGACAAGCAAGGGGTTCTGAAGACCTATTTTAATCCGGATTTGTGAGTTATTCCAGTATCTTAATTGTTCTATTATTTGAACGTCAATTATGTTACTATAGGAGAAAAAATAATATTTGCCATCTCCTTAGTGATCCCTAGTTACCGTATACTCGGTGCCGACTTCAGTCAATAAACATCGAAATGTTCTTTGTTGCCATAGGTACTAATACAAATTTCCTTCTCAATAACAGAAAGGGATCTACGTATGTGTAATCTAAGTAAGGAATGGAAGACGAAGACGGTCTAATATGTCAGATACGGGACTGGCACGAGGCGCGTAGTGGCGAGTGATCAGTGCCGTATCTGACATAATAAACCATCGGAGCCTTGTCTCTTACTTAATACATTGTTCTATCTGAAACAAATGCACGAAAAGCACGTACAAATGTACGTTAGTATATACAAATATATTTATCTTTCGTTTCGGATTTGTTTTTAATATTTCATATACATGTATTAGAATTCATAAACTTTAATGGCATACAAGGTCAACTCTTGTCTTTAAGTCACACAACCCCCCCCCCCCCCCCCAAAAAAAAAACCCCAACAAACTGTTAGCTCATCATTTCAATTGTCATAATACGATACTCCTCGAAACAGGGGAAAGCGATCCGAACGCTTCTATTGTTTTTACTGTAAGCCCAGTATTTCTCATAATATTGGCCTGCTTTTAATGATTTTGGCCTGCTCTTCATAATACTGGACTATGTTCAGTACAGTATGAAAAATAAAGTACTGTCAAGACGATGAACTGACGTCACTACCATGTTTTAATTGCTGATAAATAGTCCCAGTTTTACACTCCACTGAGCCCGAATACGACAATGTTTTGAAATGCTAGTACCATTTTAAAAACCTCGAGCTTGGATACGCAAATATAACACCACGTCTGATTTGTATGATGATAAATTTCTCACTATAAGCTGAATAACAGTTTCCATGTTTGACGTTATTTCTTTTGACAGTATTACTTAATATCTGAAAACGTTAAAAGTAAAAAACAAAACAAAACAAAACAAAAAACAAAAAAAACCCCCAAAAAACCCCACAAAAACAAAGAGACAAAAACAAAAAACCAAACAAACAAACAGAAAAAATGAATAAAAACAAATAAAAAAAAACAAACAACAAAAAACCAACCAAACAAACAAAACAAAAACCGCCATCTGTAAATGTATTCATTGTTATTTTCTTTTTCAAGGATAAGATGACGTGATATTTTGAGTACAGTAACTATGCCCCATTGATTCAAATGTCAATCATGAATGAAATAAAGTTAAATAAGACCAACATGTTTTAAACTTCAAACACTTATTTCTGCAACTAGCGCAGATTCCGTTCACACGAATGACGGACTAAAGCCTCGGAGCAAACGTTGAATTTGATGGTGTGGTAGAAATTACCACTCTAGATGCAGTGTCTGTATCGGCTTATCTACTGTCTGAACTGCCGGTGTCATTTGACGAATTTGGTGACCAATAATGTTCCAGATGTGTTCAATAGGTGTTCAAATATGGACTTCGAGCAGGTCGTGATAGTATCGTAACTGACTCTCTCCACAACTGTGTTAATAAACAAAGCCCCACATAATCACTGATCCACTATCAAACAAAATTGTCTGTACAGCATTCTTTCAGCATGTGCAGTTCTAGGCTGCCGCCATACACGCGTCCATTTGTAATGTATAGCAAAAAGCGACTTTCTTCCAAATGGACTTTCCTCTAAGAGGCTAGATTCCAACATCGGCGAGTTGGGCACCACTGCCTACAAGCTGCTTCATGGTTGTGTGAGCAAAGATCTCTTTATGGATCTTCTTGCACGACAGCTAAATGACATCTGTTGAGTCGGCACTGTACTCGTTAACAGCAAACGATGTGGCAAATATCCCCTTTTTAAAACTGGACTATTGCTAAAAACGTTACGTCTAACAACGTTTTGAGTGAATTGTCCTCCTGAACATATGGTTTACAGGGGCTTCCAGATCTTACAGGTCTATATTGATTACCAAAATATACATCATTATAATGCAAGGCAATCCAATTCGATTCATGAAATGAATGCTCATACCCAACTTAACTTTACAGCAATTCTTTTCCCCCCAGTACAATAAGACTGTGGAATAAATTACCATCATCAATCCAAAACAATCCATCTATTCATAAATTAAAATCCCATCTTAATAGAAAAAAAAAAAAAATACCTAACTACTTCTACGTAGGATGCAGACTGGGTCAGACACTACACACTAAACTACGCCTAGAATGCAGTTCTCTGAAACTCCACTTATTCAAGAAAAATCTTGTTGATTCGCCATACTGTGCATGTAGTGAAATTGAAAATATTTCACACTTTATTTTACATTGTCCAATATTTGCTGGGGAGCAATTAGACAATACTTGCACTACCTTACAGTATTTCGGAAAATTTATTATTATTTGGTTCTGAAAACCAATCCAGTATAGATAACGAGGTGATATTTCTTGCTGTTCAAAGATTTTTAATCAATTGCGAACGTTTCAAAGACTGATCACATGCATGTATATTGTAAGTTATTACTATCGAATCACGTGTAACTTCATTCTGTATTTCAAAGAAATGCTAAAATATAGCCTCTTGTCATTATAATCAGTATGCTTCCATGTCTAATGCTATTAATTTCATGTAACAATGTCACTGTTCGTTTACCTGTTATAAAGATGTTTTACTGGCAGGTATTATGTGTAATGTAACTTTGGCTACTGTGTACCCAAACCATCATGACTATCAATGTATAGTTGATATCAACTTATGTCCATTTGTAATCTGTAAAGTGTTTTTTTTTCTACAGATCCCGTGATTATTCTTTTTAAAAATGTTATTTAATCCAATTCCAATCTTTCTGTTTACACATTATCGTATTTTATCACCTCTCTTATCATTTGTCACTCAAGAGAGGGATCAATATAAGTCTTCTGACTTGTTTCCCAATCTTCGTCAATACACATTTATTACACATGTATTTGTTAAAAAGAATTAAAATATTGTTTAAACTAAACTAAAGAAAGATAACTCTGGAGAGATTTTTCACTTTGAGGTTTGTGAGCAAAACTCTTCGTCTAC